>JBBMJZ010379233.1:0-16617 GCA_037833815.1 Zingiber zerumbet
AGCTAGGTCAACGGGCCAATCAGATAGTTAGCACGAAGTCCAGACAAGTTGACAAGCTGACCGGATGTCTGGCACGAAGTCCAGCTAAGTCAACGGGCCTACCGGATAGCTGGCACGAAGTCTAAATAGGTTGACGGACTAACCAGATGTCTGGAAAAATGGTAAGTTAAGGTAAGTCACTGGGGGAGTGACTTGGTGATGACCTTATATAAACCACTAGGGTAGCTGGTATTGATATCACGCTATCCCCTACTATAATTCGTACTTTTCTAGGTTTGCGTCCATCTGTATACACTTTTCAGTGTTATCCCCCTAGGTATCCACCATTTGGTGATCCCTACTCACACATCACACTTGATACGATTTACTCGTATTTTTTTTGGATGATCCCTACTCACCCTACATATTACTTTTTTCATTTTTTTAAAACATTTTTTTTTGTAATTTTCTTGAGTTTTTTACGTTTTTTATTTTTTAAATTTTTTTTCCCTTTTTTAAAAGTTTTTTTTTTACATTTTTAATATTTTTAATATTTTTCTCTTGTCGGAGGATATTTTTAGTAAAAAAATTCGTAACTCCGGAATTAAAAAAATCTCAGTTTTTAAAGTTTTCCGATTCCAGATTGCATGTCCCCTTTTGTTGAAGAAGTGTCTGACATAGAACGTTATTCGGGAATCATCGATTACCTAAATCAAATAATATTTTTATTGATAACTTTGAATAATCAAAGTTACCAAGGATAACCACCCAAATACACCCTAACAAAGTTTGGTTTGATAATTTTAAAATTCAGTTTTTTTCTTTTTTAAAAAATTAATTATTTTAGTTAATTTAGTTTGATTTTAAAATTAAATCGAACAATTTAAACCTAAAATTTCTAAATTGAAAATCCTAAAGTGTTTAATTTTGAATTAAGAAAAAGGATAAAATGTCGATATTTTATCGGATGAATTTATTTGATTTTTATTAAAAAATTGTGACAATTAGTTTAAAAAAATTCAATTTGTTCTATTTCAATTTTTAAGAAAAATTCGGTTCGTAAACCATGTGTTTTGGTTTTATTTAAAACATTATGAGAGGTAGAGTATAAATTTAAAATATTTAGGGGACAAATAAAAAGTTGGAAAAGTACGAAGCAAAATGAAAATAAAAGTCTCAGACACCAGGAACAGGATAGGAGAAACAATGACGTCGCCAGCCTCCGCCTGCAGCCACGCCGTGTTGCGGCCTCATTCGACTTCCTTGTTGGCGTTGCTGCCTTCTCCGTTCTCTCATCCTCAGCGATGGGGTGCAAGCAAACCCTATCCAACCCCACTGCGTCGCGCCTTCAGGATCTCAACAAGAACCATCAACACTCCCCGTGCTTCTTCACAACCCCCACAAGGAGGAGGAAGAGTAGACGAAGATGAAGAAGGAAGCACGAGTCCTATCGATACTTCACTCATCCTGTCGGTCAGTCTTCTCACACTTTCCCCTATTTATTTCACGATTTTTCCTTGTTTAGCTGTGCCAATCGGGATTAGACCCTTCCCCTCTGGCCGATCTGGTCGCATTGACTCCGGCGTTGAGAAATTAAGGAATTTTATCGGTACTGTGGTTTTGAATCATGTATGGTCGCTAACATTGCCGTTTTCCATTTAGGTGATCTTTCGGTTAGATTTAAATGTTGTGAATTTATATGCGAAAACAGTTTAACTGTTTATTTCAGTATGTATCATGGAGGATATGTACAGTAACTTCCATCAGGTTGAAGTGTTTTCGTGTAGGCCTGTAAGGTATATGATGGAATGCGCCCAAAAGATATGTTGGTTGTTAATGGAAAGATAATCATTCCCGATATGTTGGTAAGGATAGTAAAGTGTGATATTCCGTTGCTCCGAATGTCACTTTTGGTATATGGTTACTTTTTTTGTGCTAGGTATTGTGGTTAGCAAAATAAAAAGAGAAATTGTGCATTGCTAGTAGATATTTCAGGCCAATATATGGAAGAAGATTGCACGAGCTACTTCCTATGTTAAAAGTTCAAAGAATGTGGTCATGCTGATGGAAGTAAAAGAGGAACAAAGCCTGTAGTGCTCAAGTCATGTCGCAGCAGGATTGGCAACAAAAGAAGATTATTGACAATACCATATACACTGATGGGACGGATTCTGTTAGCTCTAGAGTAAGATATCTTGTCGTGGTTAGGAATAGCAATGCCTTTTATAACTGCTATTGTAGACAAGGGAGAAGATGATCAAAAAGGAAGATTTTTCCTCTTTGTTAGGTTTGCTCTGTGACTATATGTTCCAGAAATTCAAGAAGATGGAGTATGCTTTGAGACTAGAGATGAAAAGGAATCTTAGCACCATGCATTCCTACAAGAATCAGTGGTCTTAAAAAAGTTTAAGGTATAAACTTTAATTCTAATTGCTTTGGCGTTTCATAGATACCTATAACTGATGATCCAATTCACTAGTGTAAGTCACCATGTAGGAGATACTTGTCACAACTCACTTAGATGAGAGAACTGACCCGGTTAGTTGTCAGAACCAACCATTGTTCCAAAATGCTTAAGCCAAAGTTAATATTAAGTAACTTATCTAAGCTTATAAAGCTATTCTAGTAGCTCATAGCAAAGGTCAAGCTGTTATATTTTATCCTTAGTTCAGAGTATTATGAATACATACATTTTGATATCTTCAATAGTAATTTGTATGAGCCTATATATAGCACGTTTCTACAATTAGGATACTTTAGGTGCCTACTTTTTTCCTTAAATGGATAAAAGTTTACCTTTACTTGCTCTTTACTACAGCTTACCAAATTTCACATCTACCTTAGTTCTAACCTGAACACATGGTTAAATATTCAGTTCACGGTTGGTTTTAGATTCAGAGTGAAGTGCTTCCTCTCCTTCTTGTTGCTCAGATGTGAGTTTGAACTTTGAGGGTGTGATCTCTCATTATGGCAATAGATTCATGTTCAGAACATGTTTTGGATGAGTCCGATGCTCTTTCCTACTGTCTCTCTATCGTTCATTTATAGTAACTTCAAGGGTGGTATTCTTGATTATGTTTTTGACCTGGTTCATTCATGATGCAGGATGATTTAGGGTACCTGTGGAAATTAGCTGCTGGCTCTGTTGGTGGTGCCTCTCTGATAAAGTATGGAAGCGTTGTTCTTCCTGATATAACCAGGCCCAACTTAACGCAAGCTCTTCTTATGATATCTCTACCTGTACTGGTGGCTGTTGCGATTTTAGTGAAGGAGAGCAGCATGGCAAGCAAAGATGAGGATTTGATATAGATTCTTCTTGGCTCAGTAATAACTTGAGATCCTTGTAATTGTTGCATAATCGAAACTTTTCATAAGATGATTGGCAGCGTTCCCACTGCAGCAGTTTGCATTTAGTAATTTGTGATACTACTTGGAGCTCTATCTCTAACTTTTTTCTATTTCCTAATTTTAGGCTTTAATAACATTATCTACTCAATTCTGTGGAAATGAGAAGCATGTAAATTTTTTAGGTTCCACCACTGTACAGGAGGTTTATTGCAAAACATAAGAAGGGATATGGCCGAGAGATGCCTGTGGAGGATCTATTGTATGTCCTCTCATCTCTCATGGTACATTCTGAGAATCTAATTTATGTAGTTCCATGGATGTAGTGGATGTAAGACCCCATAGGTCATCTGAGATGGTAAATGGTGGCATGTTTATCACATGAAGATGTGGGGTCGAAACTCGGAGCTATCGGAGTGTAAATCCTCAGATCCTGTGCAACTCATCCCGCCACCACTTGCTATCTTAGCTACCGTAATTTACCTTCCTCGTGATGACCTTGAGTCAGGTGTGACGGGGGCGCTGGAGCGAGCAATTTCGCCTTTTTGTCATGTGGATGTAGTGGATGTAGCCGAGTTGGTATTTAGGTAGGGTTTGTTATCTTGTGTCCCCTTCTAGGAATGCCCCTTGTCTAGCTAAGATACGACTTATTTTTTATCGAGGGAAATTAATTTATGTACTACTGTTTTTTAACAGCATAGCTGATATAGTGCTTAATTTTAAATAAATAAATAAATTTGGCACATGTAAACGTACATTTCTTTATATTTTAGTCTTTTACACTAATTAGTTAATAGTCATTTGTGATTTACGAATGAATCATCCTTGGTCACATAATTTTTTTTTTAAAAAAAATGAAAATACAGACGATACACAGTTGGGTATTTTTGAAAAAAAAAACTAAAAAGTGGCAAATAGTTTGTAATCTAAGCACGTGAGTGTCACGCGCCGATAAAAATGCGACCCAATCAGGAACTGCTTTCCATCCTCTTCATCCTCACCATCTCCGCATCTCCCTCACTTTCTTTTGTATATACTCGCTCGCGGACTTCTCGACCTTTCCTCTTCCGCCCCGTCACAGTCTCCCTCTCCGACGGCGGTGACGCCGGCGATCTCCAAGCTCCACTCGCTCACTACCTCTCAAATATTCTCCTGCGAGTCCATATCGTCGCCACTCCGGACCCTAACCCTAGCCCTCTTCTGCTCTTCAAAACCCTACAATTGCCACCGAAAACCTTGCTCATCCGCTCCCCTAGGTCACACCTGGGTCCCCTCTATCCCCCGATCCCTACTTCCCCTATTGCTGCTTTGCTGATATTATACGCGCAACTCGCTGCTAGAGATCTGATCGAACGTGTCGATCTGTAGAATGGAAGCTAAGGATTCGCCAGCCTCTCCCTCGGCCGCGGCGGCTCTAGCCGGGACCACAGATGGGCCTGCCAACGACGAAGGGAATCTCTCCGATGCCAAAGGGCTTGCCAAGGAAGCTGCTTTCTTGTTCCAGAATTGGCGGTTCCAGGAGTGCGTTGAAATATTGAGCCAGATTTTTGATAAAAAGAAGGGCGATGAGAAGGTGCGTCTAATTTATCTTTCGTTATACTATGATTCTGTTGTCTAGTACATTTCTGGTTACGGCGATTTTGAATACTAATTCTCAATGGAAAGTGCTGCTCGAATGATAACTTAACAGTTTGTAGAATAGATAACTGAAGAAGACAAGTCTCTCTTAGTCCAATAATTACTTCAAGCATTTATACCAATCTTCTAGCATATGCAGACGCTACTACATATCCAAGCTATGTGCAAACGAAAGGTCCTTTATGATGAAAAATATATAAGATTTTAGGGCTTAAAAAATGGTGAAAAGATGAACAGAGCTTGCACATGGCTTAATGACCTAAGGATATCTTTTATGAAATTGCAGCAAATGCATGATGGATGTAATTCTGCGGTGAGACCAACAAGTAAGAGCAACAGGATTTTAACTTTCTCTATGGTCAACCTTGCATAACGGAACTTGTAGATTCCTACTCTGTGTTGTTTGCTATGAAGAAGAGTGTACTGTAATCATGTGTGAACTGTGGATATTGTAGATTTCAGAGTCAAAGTCATCAGCCTACATTAAATTTAGCGTCCAAATATTAGATACTAAGTTGTTAAGATTAAACCTCAGGGGGCCCTCCTCACCTTTCCTTGCACATGGCCTTTCATAAGACTTCAACTCCTAGTGTGTTTAGCATTTGCATTCCAGATTCATTACATTTCATGTGCAACAAGGTTAGATTCTTTACCACAAATAAATTCTTAGGTTTAGTGTTTTTAGAATGTTTAGGTTCTGTGAATTGTTGTGATAATGGAACCTGTTGTCTACTTGCTTATTTCTTCACTTTGATTATCATTTGTCATTGATTTAATCTGTATTTTAGTTGAAATATAATTCGACTTCAACTCTTAAGGATTTTACACTGACTATATTTTACTTGGTTCTTCTCCATACGAAAATCAATTGACCAGTTATTATACAAATCAAGAATGTAAAATTCCTCAAATTTGTTCTATTTTAATTGAAATCTCATTGCTTCCCAAAGATGACAGTGATCCAATGATTCTTTGCTGGGTTTGATATGAAAGAAGAAATTGCATATTTGGTATCCACACTTCTACTTTTTGTGCGAAGGCTTTTACACTGTTTGTCTTTAGGTCTCCCTAATAGTTGCAACTCAGGGTTTGATGTTGTTTCTCCATGTCAAAATGTATTAATTGGCTGCTATATGAAACATGTCTATTTTTTCCTCTAATTATTTCTATTTTAACTAATATCTTACTCATTTTTAAAGTACATGATGATTTGTTGTTTACTTGCATACAAAAGAAGAGAAGTTGATTTGAAAGAAAACCAGCATCAATGTGGTGCTAGTTTTTTAAAGACCAAGACCAACATTAGGTCCAACACTAACGGGGTGCTGGTTTTGAAAGACTAGCACTACGTTGGTGCTAGTTTTGAAAGAAAATTGTCCCACCGTTGGTGTTGATCATTCAAAACTAGCAATTGGAGTTCATAAGGTCGACGTGAAATGTGGATTTTAAAAATGAGTAGAAAAAGGAGAGAAGGAAGATGACCAGTATAATTTAAAGGAAAACCCTAAGGTCGATGTGGAATGTGAATTTTGAAACATGAGTAGAAAAAGGAGAGGAGGGGTGTGCAGTATAGTTTAGATGAAAACCCTAACTCACTTGCCGCAAATTGAGAGTTAAACAAGATAACCTATATCTAGGATGGGAAGCGGAGGAAGAGAGGAGGGATAAGTGGTGAAGAGGGTTTAGATATTTTGTTTTAGGGAAGAGAGGTGAGCCAAGGAAGAGAAGAGCAAAAATAAGCTTAAGGAAGAGAAGAATTAAAAAATTTAGATTTTGGTCGCGTCAAGTGCCTACTTACCCATGGTCGGCCATTAGTTTATATATATATATATACTAACTAATTTTGGTGAAACTCAAAATAAAATTATGTTAGTGTTCTTTTTTCTTTTTACACTAAAAATAATTTTCAGGCTTGTTAGTAATTTTCTTTGGTTATTTTTTATATAAAAAATATATACTGTCATGGTTCTCTTTAGTCCCATATCTTAGAATTGGTAACATCGCAACTGGAGAAACTTTTATAAATACCTTTGGTTGATGACATTAAAAGCATACCTTTTTCGACCTTGTAGCTAAGATTAAATGTAGTATCTATTCTTATTAATTTAATATCTAATATAAAAAATTAAATTAATTTTTTATGAGAGAGAGTTTGTTATACTGCATGAGCCTAGCACATATTTACCAAGTCCAATTTATGGGTCCGGGACACTAAGTTATGCGTATTCATGCACTATATTAAATTTATTAGTTTGAAAAAAATGCATACCTCTCTCTCTCTCTCTTAAATATAAATAATATCGGAACTCATTAATTCTAGAGACGACTAGCCTAGTTTTATAAAAATTTTCCACTGATTATAAAATAAATCAAAAAAGTACTCACCTGATTATTAGACATTGATAGCCATTTTCACAAATCACTCCTCGCCGATGAGAGTCATGCTCCACCTGAGTACTCAGCTATAATTCACAACACAACTGTCCTGTCTATAAGCCCAAACCTATGGATAATCATGTTGCATTCACAACACAACCACTCGCCAGTGGATTCAGACCCATTAATAATCATACTTCATGCTACACTTTATGCTTTTTGAGAGAGAATCCTCTAGACCACATTTTATGGTCCAAAGGATAGACCACTGCATTTATTAGTTGATTTGAATAAACCACATCTATTTAGCAAATGAGATCCATCCAAATCAATCAATTAGCATATATGGTCCATCCTCTAGTCCGCAAAGTGCGACCAGAGGATCCCGCCCGGCTTTTTCATCAAATAGAGCATAAACATAAATTATGAGACACGAACTATTTCATTGCACAAGATTTCACTTTTTTACACTAACACAGTATTGGAAATCGATCACTTTTTTACATTTATAGAGGCCAAAGCACTATAATTTCTCACCTAAATGGCAACTAGACAAACAAAAACATCAGCAAGAATGAAAAGTAAAATTCCTAGCTATCTGAACATTCCCAAGTCAACCACGCACTGGAATTACTTAAAACAAGACTTAGACTCTGACAAAACCCACTGTTTCAAAGAAAAGAGCAACATCTGTTTGACTTAGCACGAGCATGAAGAACAGCAAAGCCATTAGCACCATCGCCCAGAACAGATGGTCACACTAATTATGCATGTTTGCTACTCAGAAGTCACAGCATTGCATCAAGGTAAGAGTAGTTTCGCGTGCGGCTGTACTGCAAGAGGCTACCATAAGTTCTATCAAATACACCAACAAAAAGTGCTTCTGTGTCAGGACTGAAAGACATGCCCGAGATTTCACCAAAGAAATCTAGCTCCTGATGTTTGTGGTACCCAGTTCCCACCTCGTAGATATGAACAAAATCCGCAGGTTCTGCCATTGCCAAAAATTGGCCATCGGATGTGAATCGGACCGACCGGATAGCGCCTAGATTGCCTCTCAACGCAGTCACGGAACTGGAGAGGTTCCTGGTGTCCCAAATGCGGCAAGTCTTGTCCTGGTTGCCAGTGGCAAATGTGCAGCCATCGGGATTCCATGCCGATGCAAAGGAGTAGTCACGGTGACCTTTCAAGGTGTGTACAGTCTGCAAGAACCAGAGTTATGAAATTATTCACTCAAGTTTTACTTGAATTGCAAAAGCATAACCTCCTGGTATAGCTTTGTTAGACAACTACGGCCCATTTCCACTATGACAACTTCTAAAAACAAACATTTTCAAATCATTATTTTAAAAAAATGATAGAACAGCTGTAAAATTCTTAGATTCTCAATAACTGTTCAGATTGTTTCATCCGTAGTACAGTTCTTACCAAGATAGATATTTTGGATAATACATACCTTTCCTGTGTGAGAATCAACCAACATGCCGTCAGGATCATCTCCAACAATGACAAGAAGCTTTCGATCAGGACTAATAGATGCATGCTGCAACAAGAACAGAATTGCAGATGTGAGTATATGCAACAGATCAAAAATAGCATTTTGTAAGCGAAACAAACAAATTGTCAAGATCAAAATCCCAGTAGGCTGCCGCTACAACTGATTGAGTTGAGTTTCCTTTCTCAACGAAGCGGCGCCACTACAAGCAGAAATTCAGACCGACATAATATGGGATGCACATAAATGTGACTAGAAACTAGATTAACTCAACAGGAAATGCATTATATCTTACGTTCACAGGCCATGGAAAGCTGAAATGGCTGCAAAGTTGAAACTTCTCCATGTCAAAATCTCGTACTCCGGAGTCATTATTAGAAGACATGAAGTGAACAGCCCCACTGGATAGATTATAGATCAGAAAATCAAGCAGACAACTAGATATTTTTAGGAAAATCAGTAATTTACATTTACCTACAACTTTCAAAAATTTCCAGCGCATTGGTAATTGCATTGTCATCATATGTTGTTCTGCAGCAAAAGCTAATTCCTTCCCGATCTAAAAACTGTTTCAATTTGAAGGAAAAAAATTTGAGGTAATATTGACTTCATCATACCACACTTTTATGTAACAGATGGAAGGACAGATAAATTGAAACAACAAGTTCTGATAATACCTATTGACATCATATTTAGCTAGAACAAACACATACGTAAAAAAATTCACTTACAAATTTAAGGGTAAATGAGAACAAATAATCACAAAGAAGAAAACACAGAAAATAAATTAGCAGAAGTTCATTGATCAGAATAACAAGCACATAAAAAAATAATCAAAACACTTTGATATAGGCACTAACAAATAATATCAAGCTAATCATGTCAAAGGATGTCAAATTCTAACTTAAATTTGATTCCTTGAACAATTAGCTTCAATGGGTATGGCCATCATCATCATTAGGCTGTGATGTCAACCACAGGAATATCCCTTCATCAGTTATATGCAATGTTATATCACTAGTAATATTCAAATTGATTAAATTAATTTTTTATTACATCAAGTATTGTTTTCTTTGGTCTCCCTCTAATCTTAACACCTTCTAATTTGATAGATCTCAACTCTTGTAACTGATAGAACCTATTGGTCATCTTTGATTATGGAAAAAACAATCCGCCTTAAAAATCACAATATGCCAGAAATAAACATCCAATAAAGATGATTTTTTCCAGGTTTTAATCAAGGTTTAGGTTTCAAGTATTTGTAAATTTTGGTTTGGGTCTAAATTTCTGATTTTATTTTATTTGCAAAATTGGGTTTTCCAAGTTTTAGGTGGGTTTCAGCTTTTAAAGCACATATATAGAATCCAGAGTCCTGGCGCAATGGTAAAATTATTATTGTGTGACTTTGAGGTCATGAGTTCAAGTTGTAGAAACAACCTCTTACAATGCAAGATAAGCCTGTATACAATAGACTCAATGTGGTCCGACCCTTTCTTAGATCCCGCATTGGCGGAAGCTTCATACACCAGACTACCTTTTATACCACTGAAGAATCCCACAAATCTTACATACCTTAACATATATCTTATAACACTTATCACTGAAAAATCCCACAATTTTTTTTTAAAAAAAAAAAACTGAACTGAAAAATGGTTAGGATTTTTTCCCCAAAAGTTAAGGTTCCGATTTTGAGTTTGTTTTCCTTTTTGGTAATCCAACCTTTGTGGTCAACATTTCAACCCTACTCAGTGTCAAGGAACCTGATGGTTGTTTATGTCTCAAGCGATGTTTTTGATGAGTTAGAATCCACTGATCTTCTCAATGTGGGTGGTCCATTTGGCATGTCAATAAAAATGGTTCTGATAAGTATTTGTTCAAGTGCCAGCTGATTTAGACATCAAGCCATTTTAGATATAGAAGATTTGCTACCTTAACAAGGGGCATTCAAACATCTATCTTTATCAGCTAAATTTTCAACAGCTTATACTCTTTCAACTTCAGTGCCAGTACCCCCTTTAAAGCATTCTCATTTCCAAAAATTAACAACATAATTGACATACAAACAATGCCTACCTATTGTAGCTCATGAAGTCACGATCACTGATGATGAAATATGCAACTTGGTACTTGACAAAATTTTTTTGGAATTGAACACCAAATGTCAAAGCTTGATTTTAGGCATTTTTGATCATTTAAAAAATTCCCCTCTCCTTTAGTCCCTCTCTTCTCATACCAGAGATTGCCAGGTTAGATACATGGCTCTATGTTGTATCATTCATACTTGTAAGATGAAGATGAAGAATACTATGGCAAATGAGGACCTTTCCTCAAGAGAAAAAAAGGCTACATACAAAGTCATGGTTATCTTGCCATGGAGGCAACCCAATATTAGTTGTAAAGTGATACTTTAGTATTATCCTAATTTCTTCCATGTTCAGTTCATTGAGATCAATCAAATAAAATTTTTTTGATGAAAATCTTAATTTTTACCATATACATACTTTATTATTTCTTTTCCAGCTTTCCTGTGCAATATCACTCATGGGACAATAACCTATTGCTTAACCATAAAATATGTATATTAATGGAGAAGTGTTGTCTTGACAGACAGATTAATTGACCACTTGTTGCAGAATGACGCAATGAGCTTGTTGATCAACCACATCTATGGTATGACAAATTGTTTCAAATGCAGGCTGACAACCAGAAAGAAATTACCTTACATATAAGTTCTCCTTGGAATCCTCCTGCTACAAGCATATTATCTTTCACAGCTAGTGTACTAACTTGAGTATGTGAAAATCCTTCCAACAAACTTCCAGGGTGTTTCTGCAGAAAAAGATATGGCATTTATGAAAGACAAATGTAAAAAAGTATTTGATATATCAGAAGGACAGAAGCCCATAAGTACGCAGATCACAATTGACAACTCATTCATCAGCAACAGTCAAGGAAACAGATTCCTTGAACACACCTCGAAAGGAGCTATGTGCCCCGAGACATTGATAACTTCATATTCCTTGCCATTTAGAGCAGACCAATGAAGCACAGCATCATGTGACATTAGGTAGACGTCATGCTTTGATGTAGCCCATACCAAATTTCTCAACTGAAAATTAAAATATCAATCCAGGTAAGTCTAATGTTTCATATCTCTGTCCATCAATAAACAGAATTCGGGCTCCTAATGATTCAGACAGCTTAAGAAATGAACGGCTGAATAGGATGAATTATAGGTTTCAAAAATCCACAAAATAACTGGGAAATGGATATGTAGGGTCATATTCAACTACTTGTTGTGGAAAAATTTTGATACAAATTTGTAAATACTCCACATAATTTAGGTTTTTCAATTCAGATATGAAAACAAAAAGGTCATCCAAAATCTTCTAGTATCATGGAAAGTAGCTCCCATGCAAACAATAGGAACTTGCCATGGATATGCAGTAAGATACCAAATAAATTCTTAAGTCTTCAAAGACAGTTCAATTAATCAAAACCATCAAATATCATCATTCTTTTGAGAGGAGAAATTGATAGCAACATTAAGACTAGATACAAAGAGTTTTTGTGCTAAAGCATTGCCCTAACCAGAAAAATAAATAGTTTGGACAAACAAGAAGAACATATTAATGAATGCAATTGGTTCATAACTTATGGATTACTTCCTGACATGTACCATTGAAGACAAAGTTTGCATAATTCTAATTGAAGCCTTAAGGTTAGCATAACACAATGGCTAAATTTGACAGGCACCACTGGTGGTCAAAATGATAGGGAATCATCGTTAACAAGCCCAGAAAGTGGTGGAATTGCTTGCCCTGCCCAAAAATGCTCACCTGGAAATGAAGGATCGTTGATTTGACAGATCTTGTATTTCTCTGAAACTCGTAATACATGCCACCTTTTTGGGTTGCTTTGCATTCCTGTATGATTAATGGGCAAATAAGTTTATGATCAAAAAAGTATAAGTAGTGAGGAAAGTTAAAATTGAACCACTTGCTTCGTGCCTTTTCTGATGCTTCCCCAGAATTTTGTACATTCTCATAGTTTTTGTATTGTTCCAGCCTGGTTCGTCTGTAGCTCTCACGTGTGATGTTTAGCGTACCCCATGGAATTCCTTGGATATCTTTTCCTTTCCTTGCTTGAGCAGAGGAAATATCAATTTCTCTTTCATTCTGAAATTCAAAACAAAGGTCAGTTGTGAACAATTGATTACTAGAGAAATAAAGAACAGTTTGGATAACAATCCAAAGTACAACTATGAAGAGAACCACCATCAACCTGCAATTTTGCTGACTATTTCAAGTCTGCTACATGGATCTTAAACATTCATCAAGCTCTATGCAAGTTACATCGCTAATAATATTCAAGCCAATTAAGTCTTTTTAGTCTTGTTTAATCTCCCTCTACTTCTTGTGCCTTCTCTCTACTCCAAATCCATCAATGCTCACCACCACCATCATCATTGTCCCATCCAAGTCCCAAACATTCGGGGTTGGCTAATGAATCTTATCCCTCCATTATAGTTAATAACTTATATCGATCTTAGGTTTAGATTTTAATATTGACTAGCAAGGCCTAAAGCAGCCCTCAAACTTTTTCAGCTTAGGCCATCTACTGGTGATTTTCATTACCTATCCTTGATAAGGGTAGCCTGGTGCACGAAGCTCCCGCCATGCAAGGTTTCGGGGAAGGATTCATTGTACGCAGCCTTACCTTGTTTTTTTGCAAGAGGCTGTTTCCAGGATTCGAACCCATGACTTTTTAGTCACAAAGCAATAATTTTACCGTTGCACCAAGGCTCCCCTTCATAATCTATCCTAGATAAAAACTAAAAATAGAATGATAATATTACAAAATACAAATGATATAATCCTGTTGAAGATAAGAAAGGGTGCAGCAGCAGACACAGCATACCAACGGGTCATAATCTTCGCCATCAGAGTCTGAATTGCCTAGCGCTCCACCATAGAATTCTTCATACATATCTTCTCCATCTCCCATTTCATGATTTTCCACCATTTCATCCATATCATCAAACTGGTGATTTTGCATGGAGTATATGCCTCTGCCAAAGATAAAGAGATTTTAACATATTCTTTGAGTTAACTTTGAAATGCATTGTTTATACTCACACATACTTAAATCAGAGCGGTAATTTCAGCATATGCAAGGTTATGCACCTATTCCTATTATTTTATTTGGAGATAAATTGTCTAAGAGCATGATTATCACATAACAACATATGTGTCCTACTTATTGAGAGCTCAAATTAGCAACTAATTTTATAGTCTACTCTAACCAGAGTAACTGGTACCTTTGATTTTGGAAACAGTACATTCGTAGCGTAAGCAGAAGTACATGCATCATTAAAGCAGATATAAGAATAATAAAAATAAAATATAGTGGCCTAAATGGGAAGCTTCAGAAGTAACAACTGTATGTTTATGCTTGCTAACAACAAACAGAATTTTTTCATAGGGTTGTACAATTTTATCAAAATGTGATGCCTGATCCAAATAAATATTTGGACAAGACCCATTCTCCTAACCTGCCCCGCCTTCCCTTTTAGCTCATAAGGGAGTGAAAAAGAATAGAGAGATGGGGAAGGAGATATGAGTGCCATATGTTGGTTTTGTCACGGAAAGGAGGATGATGATGTTGGAGATGCAGTGCTGCAGACAGGAAGAGGAGAGAGAGGGAGACTCACTATAACCACAGGAGAAGTGGATGCGAACGAGAAGAAAGAATTAAATTAGTAAAAAAGAAAGACAAAGGAGGAGAAAGGAGAATGGGAAACAACAGTGTCTACAAGAAGTGGATATGAACAATCAAGGCAAAAACTTTCTACAGAATCAGATTGTAACTGACAAGAACAAGCCTAAAAAAACAAAATTTCGAGCCAAATGAAATCAAATTATCCAAAAACATAGAAAAATGCATTCAACCCAAAAGAAAAGGGATTTTACCTTCAACGAGATCCGTCGACAAAGCAACAATAAGAAGGAACACCTAGACTTTCGCACTTAATTAACGACACAAACGACAACAGAAGCCGATGGCCTAGAACAGATCACAGACACCAAAGAACTAATCATGGCAGATGATGAGATGAAGCATCGCGGGAAAAAAAACCTTAATTTTCATAATTGGCAATTTGGCATGCACCTGTGATAGGGTTCAGGAAGCCTTCGGATCTCGATCGAAACGATGCTGATGCCCGAATAATCGGACGCCTTGTGGCAGAAATCGAGCGAATTCTGGGAGCTAAAAGGGATCGGATTAGGTTAAGGGCCTTTTTTGGAAAAAAGAAAATTATAAAAAAAAAAGTGAAATACGACTGGATAATACAGAAAATAGTCGGCGTTATATTTACGGAAATATCATTCTCTGAATTAATTCTTTTGCAATTTTCCCAAAAAGTTATTTTTATTTATTCATGCCCCTTCTTAACAAATTTTTTGTCCAGCAAATAATTATAGATATGTAATTTATTTAATTAATATATTTTTTGTTTGTCACATAATATTAACTTCAAGATAATATATGTAATTATAGATTCCTGAAATAATAAATCTTTTTAAATGATATAAATTTATTTTAAAATTTTGCTTTAGGTAATTATGATACTGCATAGAAAATAATAAATGAATAATATACGTTAATCATAGTTTTTTTAAATTAACAGTTTGTCGCCGCCCCCTCCTGCTGCGGCTGGTGGCTCCCCGCCGGCCTCTCCCTGACCACTTCGCTGGTGGTCCTCGGCGAGGTGCGCGTCGAGCATGGAGGTTAAGCGGTTTCCGCTCGCTGGAACGTCGTTACAATTTGCCTCCTTTCGGTCGCCGGAATCCTCTTCCCCGCCTCCCGGTTTGTACTCTGCGGTTGATGCACTGTTTTGCTTGCGACGACGACGACATTTCTCTGCTATTTTATTTTGTATTGCTTTGGAGATTTTATCTCCCCAAAACGATTTTAATTCTGTGGTTTGTTTAATGAAATTTCGTGCGGGACTCCTTTATTCTCACGATATATCCGCAACACAAATCCTGTTGATTGCAGAATTGATTACAGAGATAAAGTCGATCTCCTCTTTGCCGCTCAACAGCAAGCACTGAACACTCCGTAGCCTTCATCACAGTCGCTGTCGCAGAAGGCGGTCGCTCAGACGAAGCGGCGGCTCCGCCGGCACTTCCTGCTGCCGTCGCCGTCGTCGTCGACGCCGGAGAATATGATCCAGCTGGAGATGATGGAGAGCCAGGCGATGATGAGGCAGTACATGACTTCCCCCCAGAGTCCTCGGGCGTCCATCCCTTCCATTCCACGTCGCGCCTGGTACACTCTTCTTTGCCTGGAATTTATAGGAGAGGCGATGACAAACCGCCGGCGATTGAAGTACTTGAAGATGTGGATAGGGTTCAGACGGTGACGAGGCGTGCATGCCATGAATGATCAGGTGACGAACGAGGGCATTCATTGTGGAGCCATTGGCTTTAATTCGATCGAGATGTGTGACATGGGTGACATTAACAGAACGGCGAGGTGGTTGTTGATCACGTTCGCATTGAAAATAATTGCAAGCTACGGATTTTTCTTAGATTCTGAAAATAATTAAAGATGTTTATTAGGTGATCCGGGGATAAGGTAGGGGACCCTCATAGAAAGGTCAATGACACGGGGTGGTCCGAAGTTAATGAAGGGGTCAACCCTATGAGTCATATGAGCGGATGACCTAAGTTGACCGCCCGGCGGTGTCATAGGTCAGGGGAAGCGGTAGCCCGGCT
>JBBMJZ010379240.1:0-16616 GCA_037833815.1 Zingiber zerumbet
GCGGGAGGCGCCCTATGACTCCCCCAGCGCTGCCACAAGTGTCACCAGAAGCCTCCTAGCGATGTCGGAGGCGTCCTGCGACACTTTCGGTATGCCTCCGACCCACCTTCTTGCGCGCAACACACGCGTGCCACAACGAAATTGTCTCGCGTACAGTGCGGGTTTCGCTCCACCGTTAGAACTGTAAAAACTGTCCATGCCGTTTGGCACGGAACGGTATTTCAATGATTGATTCCAACATTATTTTATTTGAATATATTTCCTTTATTAATGGACATAGTAGATAAATGAATAACCACCTTTTAGTTATCTCAATGTCAATGCAAGCATTAAGATTGATGAACGAAAAGAAGGTTGTTTTTTTAGATACTTAATTATATCTTATGCTAGCTACTAGCAGTAGATTTCAATGCTTACAATTTTACAATATACTACTCACAATTTGTTACTGAAAGAACTTAGAAGGTAATATGAGGTTCCAACATTAGATATGTTTCTGATGCTTCTTACTGTTTGTATTTATTTCCTTTATTAACAACATAATAGCTAAATGAATAACCACCTTTTAGTTAGCTCCACATAGATGCAAACACTAAGATTGATGCACAAAAAAGTCAGCGGTTTTTAAGATACTCAGTTATAACTTATACTAGCTAGTAAATTTCAATAGGTTTAGAATGTACAGTGACCATGCTTCCAGTACATGTTGCTTACCACCTTCCATACATAATTTTGTTTAATGTTCAGGTATGTGAAGCGCGCATTGTATCTTTTGCATCTTACTTGTGGACCATCTCATCCAAACACAGCTGCTACATATATTAATGTGGCTATGATGGAGGAAGGCCTAGGAAATGTGCATGTGGCACTTAGATATCTTCATAAAGCTTTGAAATGTAATCAGAAGTTACTTGGTCCTGACCACATTCAGGTTTGTTCTTGTTTTTCATTTGTCTCTTTTTTCTCGTAATTTTTAAATATTTTGTCTGCATCTATAGTTTTAAAACGGATGCAATAAATCCCACAAATAATTAGTAAATATTTCCAACTGGCATGACTTGCACAATCTACTATTCATCTGGTATTGATAAAGTCAATACGGTTCATAGGTTTAGGTTAGGCTGCTTTTCTTGCTTTTAATTTTACTCCTCCATATTCCAGTACCTAGCAATGATTCTATTCTCCGCCAACACTAGAAGGGTAGTTTCATCTTAAGACACAAAATTTTCTTCTCTGCCCATGATACTTCATGTGGAATGGAAACTATATGGAATTGAAGCATTTACCTAAATAAGGTCCACTGGTAATGGGAAAATGCTGAAAGAGGACCCTATGTTCCAAAAATGTCAAAATAAAGAACCTCTCGTATCTTTGGACTAAAATACTCTTCTTATTTTGAAACTGACTTTTTTTGAATCCGACTGTTTAGGCAAAACAATTTGATTGACTAAAAAAAGTTCGATATGTTTTTTTTTTAAAATAGGAAGCATGTCTATTTGATTTTAAAAGTTTTTTTAAAAAATTAAATATATATGAATTTCAATCAAAAAATGTTGTTTGGGCAAAATAGCTTGATTAATTGAAATTAACTAAATCAATTTATTTTTTTGTCTTTAAAAATAAATGCTTGTCAATACACACACACACACATATTTGCCTTATTATTTTTTAAAATTAGAATTATTTAGAAAAAATGGAGAGGGATTCACACAATAAAATAAATGGACTAAAATAATTCATTAAAAAAAAATTGTCTAAGTTTTTAGGTAAATAGTTTGTAAATCAAGAATGGCCAAAATTAATCAATTTTTATTTCATCACGTTGTTGGTTGAAACTAGGGGCGGAATTAGAAAAAAAAAATCGGAGGGGGGTTTGAATTGCACAGATTTTTTTCGGCTAAATAAATATATTTAATAATTAAAATTTTACATCAACAACAGTAAAAATGATAAAAATACATGGAAAAAAATACAATTATATGGGTTTGGGTCATTTGGTTGGAGGGACCCGCGACTAAGTAAATGGAGGGGGGGGGAGGGTTCATTTGTTTGACTTGGGCCACTTGACCCGCTTTGGTTGGCCGTTTGATTGTTTTTTTTAATCCTTTAGTGGAACGATATTTTTTTTTTTTTTTTGTAATTTTGTTTATGTAAAACGATACCATTTTTATCAAAACGACGCCGTTTTATTAAAGCAAAAAAAAAAAAAGAGGTTGAGTTGCATTGTGTGATGCAACCTTCTTCTCCGAGAGGCATGCTGCCAATGAGCTATGCGGCCCGTGCCGTAGTAGGCTAATCACGGGACTCTAGTGTCCGCGGGGGGAGGGGGCGGACTACAAAAGCAGCCCCCACCTGACTACTGGGAGGCGGCCAGGTGTTCGCCCTTGGTTGAACAACTAAATTGGTCGAAATTGGAAAGTTTCTTTTATGAAAAAGGATAACTATCACTTTTATTTATTTTTTAAAGTTGAATGTCAATTAAATCAAAATAGGTATTATTATTTTTTTTAAATTTAATTATTTCAGTTAGTTAATCAGTCAGGTATTTTCGCAGAACAACTTCATTAATTGAAATTAATTTATTTTTACAAATTTAAAATAGGTTTATTTATATAATTAAATGGGTATGTTCCTTTCTAATTTTGTAAATTTTTAGTCATTCAATCTATCTGATCAAAATTGATGAATTTTATAATTTAAAATTATTGAAAAACAAATTTTACTTATAAAAGTAATAGACATTTATTTTGATTTTGGATTATTTTTCCTGTCACTCGAGCTATTTACTCGCTTCAAAGAAATCAAGATATTACTAAAGTAGAGGGTATTTTGGTTTAATGAAATGATCGGCCTTATTTATGCATTTTATAATATAGGGACTTGTTTAGGCATTCCCCATTACAGGGGCCCTATTTGGGTAATTGCTCATCTGCGTGATAGTGGCAGAAAATAAAAGTATTAGGCAAAATTGGCTGGGCAAGACAAGATGTAAAATCCTATGCCGTTCTTGTAACCCTGTCCAGCTTCACCTTGGTCTCTGTTTCTACTTGTCCATCCTATCCTTATCCTGAAATGTGGATGGTGTGAAGCATGATTGCCTCAATTGGACAAGTTGGTGGGGTCTCCATTTTAATAGTGTTTTTGCATTATGTACCAGTACTGTGAAGGCCTTTCAAAAGAACTGCAAGCGACCAAATTCACTTTCCAGTTCATATGTTTGAACAAAAGTTAGATTTGGTTGATCATAACTGCTATCTTTCTCCTAAAGTCTCTTTATTAATTTAAATGCTATGATCATTGCTCACTATTACAAATTTTGCTTTTACAACATTTATCAGACTGCATCAAGTTACCATGCTATAGCTATTGCACTGTCCTTAATGGAAGCATATCCTTTAAGTGTTCAACATGAGCAAACAACACTGCAAATACTTAGAGCAAAGCTTGGTCCAGATGATTTGCGTACTCAGGTAATTTATGTGTCTATATGTGGTGATACCTTGTAAAGATTATTTCTTTTCCCTTTTTAAATCTTTTACGGCATGGATCTCTTGTCTGTGAAACTGCCATTTGATTTTGTAGGATGCTGCTGCCTGGCTTGAGTACTTTGAGTCAAAGGCTATTGAGCAGCAAGAAGCTGCTCGGAGTGGTACACGGAAGCTGGATGCATCTATTGCCAGCAAAGGTCACCTAAGGTACTACAACAATTGAAATAATTATTCCAACATAGTCTTGCAGTCATTGAGCATGAACATTCTCAGATATGAATGCACTGCCAATGAAAGTGCTTTGTAGTATAGCATATGCTTATCTTGAATTAATATTTAAGCATTTATCACTTGAGATGCATTTGTTTTTTTAATCAAAATAGCACACTGCCTTTTATCTTATTCCTTTTATGCAAAAATTAGTTATTTTTCAGAAATTGCATAATTTCTTAAAAGGTCTAAGACACCTTGAAACTTAACAAAAATTCTGTCAACTACATTCAATATTCATGTGATCGATAAAATGGTTAGTTTTGCATTTGAAGGAAAGACAAATTAG
Organism: Zingiber zerumbet; assembly: GCA_037833815.1. NCBI lineage: Eukaryota > Viridiplantae > Streptophyta > Magnoliopsida > Zingiberales > Zingiberaceae > Zingiber > Zingiber zerumbet. The sequence continues at coordinate 4,048 of JBBMJZ010379240.1, forward strand.
TGGATTAATGAAAACATTTAATTTGTCAGATTCAACTAAAAATTAAACCAAGGTAAACTATTTCAGTATTGATATCTTGTAACTCCTAGCTAATATATAAATTATTTGGTGAATTTGATTATTTGAAGCTGTTTGTACATTTGTTAAACTATATATAATTCTTTTGAGAAACCATCTAATTCTATAGAAGAGGAATTAAGTAGCAAAGTGGCAATTTTTTTTTATAAAAGAACCAAGCAGGGAATGACCCAATCATGTTTCAGATAAAATAGAGGTTGCCCCTGAGATAAATACACTGTTTTTAATCCAACAAATATGCAACAAAGAATATCTTTGATTGTTTCTCCCCCAAGAAAATATGATGAAATCATCACTAGTATCTATTCTTCTTGCAGTGTGTCTGATCTTCTTGATTATATTGACCCCAATCAAGATGATAAAGCAAAGGAGGCTGAGTTACTGAAAAGAAAAAATCTGGGATGGAAGGTCTGTTGACAAGTCATCTTGTTCTCATTCGTCAATAAGAAAAATCATTATGATAATGCTTAGTCACCTTCATGAGTTTAAATGATGCTCGCTAAAACTATGTTGGCTTGATGTAATACTGGTTTAAATATGTTGATGCTTGTTTGGTGTTCACATTCATCTATCTATTGATTACCTGGGCATACATATCCATCACCATGCCTGCCCTGCTTATGAGCATCAAATCAAGAAGATGAGCATGTTGCATAGTACCTTGGTGCTTTAGAACATTTAATGTTAAACCCTAAACCCTATAATTAGCTCTTAACACTTTGATATTCCCGTGTCTGAATAGCAAAGGTCCCTTGTGTTGTACTTGTATGCTTATGTTGATTTTTCCAAACATAATTCTTGAGAAAATCTTATATTTAGCCACTCTTGATTTTTCTTAATGTTCAACATTTGTGTCCTACAAAATTCCAGTTTATGGGTGTTCTTAGATTTATAAGGTATTGTAATTATATCATTCATTTTGGTAATTATTTTATTTTTTATACTCCAGAATACCCTCAAACCTTTGTAAAATTATTGGTTAAATTTTCACTGAAAGTCACCTTGGAATCCTAAAAAAAATGAGTGCTCTTAGAATAAGGTATCATAAATATATCATTCATTTTAGTCAGATCCTTTTAGTTCTTTATTCCAGAATATCTTCAAACTTTGGTTAAATTTGTTGAACAAGTACTGTTTGATGGGCATTGTCAATTTTTTTATGGTAAAAGATCAATTTACCTTGGATTTATATTTCCTGAAATTTAAGAGCTAAAAGATATTTAGCTCATTTATAATTTGTTTCAGAGTCCTAGCAACTCAATTTTCTACCTACTCAGGTCAAAGTGCCATCTCCTCAAAACTTGAATGTTGCTGATTCATCATCCAAACAAGAAAACCAAAATCTTGCAGATGATGTGAAACTGGTGAAAGATGGCACTGACATTTCTGACAATGAAATAACTGATACAGGCCATGAACAAGCTGTTATTGAAAAACATTTAGCATTTTCTCAACAGTCTAAATGTGAAGAAGTTAGCAGAAAACATTTAGCAGGTTCTCAACAATCTGCGGAGAGAGAAGAGCAGAATCTCAATTCATTTAGTGAAGGTTTCAGGGAGGCAAATACAGAGGTAGAGAATGGTTGGCAATCTGTTCAAAGACCAAGGTCCACTGGAGGTTCATTCCAGCGAATAAAAATCAAGCATCAGTATACAAATATTAAGAGGTCCTACAATCACCAAATGGATAGTGTTCCTAACGAGATGGTGCAATCAAGGAAACAATCCTCTTATTTGAGAAAAGGGTATTACTTGCTAAGAAAAAGAACTGTGGTTCCTGGAAACGTCAATGAGGATGTTAACATGAAAGTTCAGTCACCAGGAACCAAATTTAGTCGGAAGGTATACAGAGCTGTTTCTTACAGGACCAAGCCATTTCCTTCATCCACCAATCAGGAGAACTCAAGTAATCCTAGGAGTGCTTCTGAAAAAATGGCAGATGATAATCAGGAAAATAGTATCCCTGAGCCTCACAATCAGTTCCTTCTTGGGCTGTGTAACTCTCCATCATACAAAGATGTAGCATTAGCACCTCCAGGAACCATTGCCAAGATTCAGAGTCAGAAATCTCTGGATGATATGACATCAACGCAAGAGAGTTTTGTTGGAAGCAGTGTATCAGAAGTTAAGGACTCAGTTGAAAATTCTTACAAACTACCTGAGATATCTGGCATAATCCAAGAGGACTTGGTTAAGGAAGAGGTTCTAGACTCAGTTAGAAAAGTTGAAGTTGAGAAGGAAGAAGGAAGAAAGAAAAACTGTGATATGGATAGTCCTCTAGAGCCTTTGTCTTCTGGATTAGAGGTGGCATCTAGTGGAAGATTGCCAATAAATAATAACATTGAGAGTACTGTACTTGATCATGAGATTCAAGAAGTTCAAGGAAATGCCAACTGCGATATGGATAGTCCTCTAGAGCCTTTGTCTTCTGGATTAGAGGTGGCATTTAGTGGAAGATTGTCAATAAATAATAACATTGAGAGTACTGTACTTGATCATGAGATTCAAGAAGTTCAAGGAAATGCCAATTGCAGTCCTAATTCACCTAGAAATTCATCTGTGAAAACATTAGAGTGCCTTATCATTGCTGAAAGTGAAGGAAATAATGAGGAAGCCTCGTGTAGCATTGCTCAAATCACTTCAGACACTAATGCCCAGCAAGCTCTCAAAAATGTTGACAATGACACCTCTGAGAAAGTTTGTACTGCTGATTCAGTAGTCCAATCACCGATTAGTATCAATGATGGAAGAGAAATACCCTCCAAAAAGCTGTCTGCCTTTGCTATGCCATTTAATCCATCTCCTGCCCCTGGTCCCCTTCCTGTAAGTATTGGTCTTCCTCCTAGTGGTACTATTCCTGCAGTTACCCCATGGCCTTTGAGTACTAGCCTTCATGCTACACAGGCAGTCATGATCTCACCAAGGTCTCCCATATGCAGCTCATCTCATCTTCCTTATCCTTCTCCTAGACCTCTTAACATCCTTCATACTTTCCCATTAATGTATCCACGATACACCCAACCTCCAGTTGTTCCCAATTCCACTTTTGGTATGAATAGCAACATGTTTCATGGAGATTGTTTTCCATGGCAGTGCAACGTTGGTCAAAATGCACCTGAGTTTGTACCAGGATCTGTATGGTCTGGAAGCCATCTAGTGGATATTTGTTTGCCACCTGTTCTGAATCCTATTGCCGAACCCATATTGACACCAGTGATAACATCTGATATAGGCACCGGAGTTGGCACAGGTAGTCAGTCAGACCACAATAATGAAGAAGAAAAAAGAACTGCAGGGAATGATGAAATTATCGAAGTAGTAGAGGCTAGCAAACCATTGGAAGTAAGCTGGTTAGAGAAACATGAATTGGAAGAATCACAGGTAAGTAATACAATTACTGATCAACTGAATTCTGGAGCAGATCTAAGAGAAGACACACAGCATGATGCCTCAACGCATGCCAATGGAAGTAATAGAAATAATGAGAACCAGGGGAGGTTTAGCTTATACATCAAAGGTCGACGCCGACGTAGACAGACATTAAGACTTCCTATAAGTTTGTTCAATAGACCTTATGAATCACAGTCATTCAAAGTTATTTGTAGCAGAGTGGTAAGAGTAAGTGACATGGCACAACCAGAAATCATGTCTTCCAGCAAGAATGTTAATGCTGGTTAGTCACACAAGAAAGAAAAGCCATCATGATTTCAGTTGCCAAGTGGTTGAAAAGGATTTCTTATTCTTCAATCCACAACAACTTGAGATTATTTTACTATGTGATCTGATAGTTTATTGGAGTTCTTCTGGCACTGCCTTTTAATAAAAAAAATGAACCAAATTTTGGTAGATGAGATATTGGGATAAGAAGGAATGTATGATCTCATTGTCTGAGGCAGGTAATTATCTGTTAATGATGTTGCTTATCTTCATAATTGTCAAAACAGTTATAATGAGCTTTTCTTCCATTGTATTTACATTAACAACAAAACAAAACATCTCTTTGATATTTAGAAACCAATGGTGATTACACTAGTTTACTATTCTATTCGGCACAAGACTGACCAAGATTCAGAAATTTAGATTTTTTCTTAACTAGGAATAGCTTGCTAGAAGGGGAGCCTTGACGCAATGGTAAAGTTGTTGCTTTGAGACCAAAAGGTCACGGGTTCGAATCCTGGAAACAGTCTCTTGCAAAAAGCAGGGTAAGGCTGCGTACAATGGATCCTTTCCCAGGACCCCACATGACGGGAGATTCGTGCACCGGGCTGCCCTTTTTTTATTATTATTAAGCTCAAGAAACCATGAAAATTTCATGCAAAGATACTCTATCCTAGATCTGATATGAACAGGAAGGAATGGAAAGGAGTACCTGAGTACAACTAGATGGCAACTTCAAAAGATTCGCCACAGATTCTTTACGGAGACAATCCATCCACTGCTCATCAACTAATTCCCACAACCTTTCCTGCAAAAGATTCAAATAAGGAGCAGTTAAGAAAGTGCCCAATGAAGACCCAACTTTGCTTGAAATGAATAAAACAGAAACTAGAGCATCCAGAAATGAACCTTGAAGAAATTGACAACATGAGCATCCAGAAGCGCCCTGTAGGGTCGTATGAATTCAGCGATGGCATTCATCCATTCCAGAGTTTGAGCCATGGTCTCACAGGAGTAGGTACAATGCTGAGAAGCCATTCCCTACGAGCTAAAAAAAATCCCTGTTTTCTGTACCAGGGAAAAGCAGGTCAAAATGAATAGCTAATGCAAAATTACGAGTTTTATAAATCTCATTCCAACTTGGGATTTGGTGTTTGTTAAATTATAGTTTATCTTAGCAGTCATTATGACTAGTGCAACAAAAATAAAAATCAGTTTTTAATTTTCCATAAAACATTTGTTATCTGAGTTTAAATTATCCAATTTTTTACTTGATTCCAAGTCCATTTGTTCATATGAAGAATGTCATAATAGCTCTGATGATGGTATCATTATTGTTTTACCTGTGTGACTCTTAATATCACTAATCTTATAATTAATTCAAGATAAGAAATGAGTAAAAATTCAACCAACAGCGACAAATGATTATAATAAGGTGATCCATGAGTGAACTATGATTGATATGTAATAACATTGGCACTAAGTTCACTTGGCTAGAGTATGTTTGATCCCAAATGATCAATTAGGTGCCCAATCGACGACATATCCACTCTTGTACAAGCTGAAATGGAGATAGCTTCATATGATGCCAGTTATTGAGAATAGCATGAGATTTAGAAGTGAAAAAACAGCCCGATCTCCAGCTTATGGATTTAAGCTGGGAATTTAGTGTTCAAGACAAGGCCATTGAATCTATGGTGTGCCGCACTGTCGAATCACCTATATCAGACCCGGAAAGCAAGAAAAAAAAGAGCTAAATCCGATAAAAAAAATATTTACAAAAGAATCGCCTTGGCCCTTCTCTCCTAAGAAAAGCTAAATGAGATAAAATTCAAGTTAACAGTGCGTGATATGAACCGCGAAGACGATCCGGCGAAGATCGACGAGCGAGAGCGGTCGCTGACTATGGTGCGACGGCGTGAAGTGTCGCGGGAGCGACGAGAAGACAGACGAGGATTTAGGGCTTCATGTTTTAGCCCAAGAACAATATGATTTTGGCCCAATTACGGTCCAACTTTAATATGTTTCTTTGTTCGACTTTTTACTGAACCGCGTACATAAATTTGCAAATACCCATTTCACGTACATAATTTCTATAATGACCAAATTACGTATGGAATACCAATTTTAACCCTTGTTCGCGTCACTGCTTGTCAACGTCGTCGTCCACCTCAGGTGCTCGTTGAAGCAAGAAAAAGATACCGACCCATTTTAATTTTGTGAACTCTCGCTTCTGCTAAAACTCAATCCTAAACCTTAACTCCTCCCCTCTCGACGTCGCCTGCTCGCTTTTGTTTATTTCGAAAATGCAATCCTGAACTTCGTCGCTTGCTCCTTCTCGTCCTGATTTGGTCACCGGTGAAATCTTGTATCACCGATCCTCCTCATATCTGGCTTCTTCACCTACACAAGCGTTGTCATTTGCTTGTGTTCTTCGGAAGTTGTGAAGTCTGAATTATATCATCACTGGCTACTGTATTCCTAGGAGCTTCACAACCTAGTTTAAAGTTCGGCTTTACCACCTTTTTTACCACGTTAGCTCATTATTGTCCTGAGCTTTACCACCTTCCTCACCTCATTAACTCCTTATTATCCCATCGTGTCACATCAGTACATCTATGAGAATGTCTAAATATACGTATAATCTCCAAAAGTAAAATTATTGAGAGTAAAAGTGTTTTTTTATTGTTAATTTATTTCTCATTATAGTTTTATTTATAAAAAAACATATTTTTTATATTTAAGCACATACTTTATCTAAATAGGTTAATACTATCAAAATGAATTGTTAATACTATTTAACTTTTGTAAAAAAACACAATTTGATTTAATATTTGTCATACTTCATACCTAAAATGTATTAAAAAATTCTTAATCTAAATAGGTTATATCGTCTCTAAACCGAGCACCTTATGTGTCTATAGAACTAAGAGTGTTGTTAACAAATTTAATATTTTTAAGATTATAGTGTATATAGAACTCTTTGTTCATAAACTTAGTTTAAGTTATCAACAAATTTAATAATTTTTTAGATTATATGATATTTATGTTTGCATTCCTTCTAATTTCATAATTGTTAACTATGTTTTAATTCATTGTTTAGAATTAGTAACTAAATTTAGTTTAACTTTGTTTTACTATTGATATTTTATTGAATTTTCCAAATCTTGATTATTGGTTTTTTATACGGCAAGAAAATTAAAGAAATACATCAAGTTCAGGAAGTGCAATTCAATTATCAAGTTTGCAAGACAAGTTACATTGGATAAGCAAGTTGGGACATTTTATAGATTTTTATTCTGAAACTTCCATAAAAGAAAAAATAAAGGGTCATTCAGGAGTTATACTCTACGAAAAACACATAAATACTATAAGAAATAGCCCCTTTCATTATTCTTGAGCATACCAAAAATTTGACATTTTAGGGGATTACTGGTGAACATATTTGAGAGTTGGGATTGCGAAAAAGACACATTGTCAACATGGTTGTGTTCTTCATAACCAATGATGTAGCATTATTGCTTGGAATCCCAAATAGAGATAGACACATCGAGATGGATTTCAATGTTGCCTCTGGTGCATTATTCGAAACATTTTTTTCCAAGTAAAGATCTAAATCGATCTAGATTGGAAATCTAACCAGGACATATTGTCTCCGAGTTGAATCAGATTCGAATGTTTTGCTATTTGGTAAATTTTATATTTTGTATCTTTTTTTCTTTAGTTTTATTTGCTTCTAGTACATATAAGCTACTTTTAAAATTATAAATATTGTTGATGATTTTGATAATCTAGGAAGTTATAATTGGGTTGAGACTATATATAATTATATGGATCCTCAAGTCCTAATATTTAGGAATATTTTTGCATCAAAGACTACTAGGCGTACACTCTCACTGCCTTATATGAAGGGATTTATTAGTTTACTTGCTGTAAGTTTTTATTGGTTAGTTAATATATTTCATAAATATTTTAATAATATCTAATTGTTGAACTATGACACAGACTTGGTTTCTTGAGCATGTCCTTATTCAAGTGGCAGACAACATTGTAACATCAAGGATAAATAAGTGGAGGTCTACTTATTCTCATAGAAATAAAATAAAGGTTAAGTTAGCAAAAGTATAACCTAGCCAAGTAATCATTATGTGTATTTCAGCTCATGCTAAATTCATATTATATAGTTAATGGTTTTTAATTAATTATGCATTGTTATTAATTTTATAGATTATTGTTGATATTCTCCCTACCTCAAGAAAGTAAATTTACTTGGCACCCCCTCCTTATTAAATTTGAATCTACACCACAACGAGATGAGACATCGGCTTCACAATTTCACATAGACTTAGAAGAAGAAATTGAATGTGCTCATTGTATTTAAAAGGAAAAACTAATCCAAAAGCTTACCCTTGATAATGAAATCTTAGTGAAAGTTAATCGAGAATTAGTTGTCATTCTAGAAAGGGAAGGTTTTTCTTATCCAACTAGACATCCTACTAAAGATCCTCATCCTGACCTTGTTTCAACCGATCTAAAGAGGAGAGGACGTGAAAGAAGTCACTATAACCTCAGGTCTAGGGGTGAGAATTCGGTTAATTTGATATTAATTTTGTATAAATTCTTTTTATTGTTATTTTAAATAAATTTAGTTAATTAGTGTTAATCAAAATAACCAATTCAGTTAATCTAGTTTTAGTAAAATTTTGATTTGATTTGGTTAGCGAACACAAAATCGATTTTCTATTAATTTATGGACCGAATTAATCGAATACTCACCCCTACTCAGGTCGACCCCTAAAGATACACCTAATTGGCTAGCATTGCCTCAGGTAGAAAGAAAACCAGGATAAAAATAAAGGAGGTGAAGGGGTAACTTGGAAGTCTATGGAGGTTGATTTTGAAATTAAAGAAGAAGATAAAACTATATTAGTTGGCAATGAAATTGATGATGAATAAAAGACTGATAAAATAAAAGCAAGGGAGAAGGAAATGAAGACTATGAGATTAAGTACTATTAAAAGTAAGTTAACATTTATACAAATATATTTAAGTTTGTTTGAAGTAATTGCATTATCTTTAATTTGTCTCATGTTAAATACATTGAGTTTGATTTATTTACTGTATTTGAAAGGAAAATTCAAAGAAACAAAAAAAAATGAGAAGAACATGTGACTGACTTGATAGAATTCCCTCAAAATTTGAGATGACCTACTTCTAATTTCCTATGGCTATGGGAGGAAAGATACAACTCATTGACTATAAATGACTTATTCACATGTGTCTTAGGCAACATATTTATAGATGGAGAAGTAATTGATGCATATATTTCATTACTTTTTAGGGAAGCATCCTCGTCTAAAGCTTCCTTGTCTAATAGGTTGTATAATAAATCCATATATTGCTCAACTTGATTCCTAGTAAATATTTGACTTCATATTATAATTTTTATTATGTTTGTGATATAATTATACTAATTTATGATTATATATTGAATATTGCAGCCATCATATGAACATTCATGGGAAAAAATTTTATATGCAATTATCAAAACAAATCTAGTTGATCGAAAGTTAGGTATATTTTTATACCTATAAATACTAATCGTGCATATTATTATTTAATGGTTATGGACACCAAGATAAAAATGTTCTACCATTAAAATTCGTTGTTCTACAATTATAAATATGATCAACATTTTGCAGAGATGGTTAGTATTGAGATATAAAATTTATATTCTAGCATTATGATACTTGTTATATATATATTTATGAATATTTTTTTGTTTGTCCAATGCTCACATGTCTTTAGAATGCAAACGTTTTTGAGTGATAAAGTGAAGGAGCTGCATAATGAGTTACAAGAATATCACCCTTTTGAAGACTAAAATAGATTGTCGTCAACAGATATTGTTGTAAGTAAATAATTACATTATTAGTAAATTTTAATGATATATTGTCATTATAATTTTATTACCAATTTAATTTTATGATACTACATGAATAATTGAGCCTTCTTCGTTATACAATATATAAGACATCTATTGTACAATATTGATATGAAATTTACTCAAAAAGGCATTCATAAATTTAGAATGAAGGTTGCATTATCAATCTATAAGGACAAATTTTGTAAATTCAAAGTAAAATGAATTATCAACCTTGTTGTTGACGAGTTGTAGTATGTTTGTAATTGACGTGTTATATAGTATGTTTGCAATTTGTATATCAAAGTTTAAAGTGAGTTTGTTTGTTGCAAATTTATATTTCATCTAATTATTTGTTATTAAATTTGTTTAGTCTAGATTCTTGTAATTATTCATTGTTATTTTTCTAAAATGTTGTGTTGTGTTGTGTTGTGTTGTTTTTGTACTGGATTGTTTAAAATTATTGTATTGTGTTGTTCTAAATTGATCTTGTACTGGATTGTGTATAAAATCCATATATTGTTCTTGTATTGGATTGATATTCGATTGTTTAAAAATGTTGTGTTGTGTTGTGTTGTGTATAAAAACTTTAAATTTATCTAGTACTGGATTGTGTTTAAAAATGATGTATAATTTTTGTCTTGGATTGATATTGAATTGTTTAAAATTATTATGTTGTGTTGTGTTGTTCAAAATTAATCTTTATATCGGATTGTGTGGAAAATTGTTATGTTGTTCTTGTATTGGACTAATATTGAATTGTGTAAAATTAAAGTATTGTGTTGTTCTAAATTATCTTGTATTGGATTGTGTAAAATTATTGTGTTATGTTATGTTTTGTTCAGTTAAATTGATCACATGGACTTTGGTAATTCAAAAAATAAAAAATTTAACACCATCACATAGAGGGAAGCTCAAGGATCTCAAATATAGTGTAGAACAGTGATTATTGTAAGTACCCCAATGTGGTTTTGATATGATCAACCAAGTCAAGTTAGATCTTATTGGTATTTAACCCCTGTGTCTAAGTGTGCAGGAACTTAGGAGCACAAGAAGTCGAGCGAAAGACACAGCTAGCAAGAAGGACAACACAGAAGAGAGCCGACGGGCTCGATGCGTCTGAGGGATGGGGTGTTGTAGAAGAGTACGTGGGTGGACGAGAAGGAGACGTCTGACGTTTTCGAGAGACGAGAAGCCGGAGTAGAAGATTGCACAGGATGGCTGGACCGAGCATCTACCCACTGAAATTCGAGGGGGGATTCCCAAGCTGGAAGAAAACGATGGAGGTATTTTTTAAAAAATATTTTTTGAATTATTAATAATTATGAAATATGATTTTGCAGCCTCGAAAGATAAAAAAGAATATCAGTGGACGAAGAAGAAGCAAACTGACTTCATGGTAAATAGCAAAGCAGAGTTTTATCTACTTAGTATTTTACCACCTCAAAAAGTCAACCGTATCGGAGCCTACGAGTCAGATAAGGAGTTCTAGGAGAAATTCCTGAAACTACACCAAAGGACCAACAAGTGGTATCAGAGCGAGGTAGTTTCAGAAGGACTAATCGCCGACTGAAGCACAACAAATGGCCAGTGCAAGCATCTACCCACCAGTGTTCGAGGGGGAGTTCACGTTTTGGAGACATCGAATGGAGGTATATTTTAAAATTGATTTCAATGTTTTACTAACGATGAAGTATGGTTTTGATATGCCAAAGGAAAAGACCTTGAGGAGCATCGATGGACTGAAAAGCAGCGTAATGATTTCATGGCAAATGGTAAGGCTAAGTTCCACCTTCTCAGTGTTCTGCCTGCTAAGGATGTCGACAAAATCGGTAAATACAAGAGTGCAAAAGAACTTTGGGAAAAGTTCTTGAAGCTTTATGAAGAACTAGAAGAAGTTGAATCCAACTCCTCGATAGACACCAAGTCGTTGTCAGAAGAATCCAAGACCAAGAAAATTACCGGAATAGCTCTCATAGTCGAATATCTACTTGGAGATAAAGAAAGCTCAACCAAAATGAGCATTGATGAAGGGGGAGAGACCTCGGAAGAAAGCAGCAACGAAGGGGGGGCATCGGACAACGAAATAACGGTAAGTAAGGTACTTCCCGATCCCCTGAAGAACTATTTAAGTTTATCAAAATGCTTTCTAAAAATATGGTTAATTTAGAAAAAGAAAACGCAAAGCTAAAATTGACTTTAGTAAATGTATGCAGATTAGAATATTTTGATAAGTTGAAAATTTAAAATAAAAGATTAATAACACAAATAGAAAATTGAAAATTGACTATGTATGTTCGAATATTCCGTGAAATTTCAAAGATCATTGAAGTCTTAATTGATATTTTAGATATCATAAGGATCAAATTACAAAAGTAGATAGACAGTTAATTACTAAGTATTTTTTAATAAACCCTGTTAGAATGAATCTATATTGGGTTAAAAAATCATGTTAAAATTAATTCTTTTTGCATATTGAACTTTGAATTGATTTAATTTTTGTTAAAAAAAGAATATCAAATAAATTATTTTTCATAATATCTATAAAAATTAACTAGAATTTGATTTTTCTGAGTAAGAGAATTTCATCACTTATCTGTAAGAAAATTTTCAAATTTTTTGACCTTTAAATTATTTGTTTATGAATTTTTTTTAACGAAAATCATATTTATCAATTTAAAAATAATTTTTTTTGCAAACTTTATTTTTTTGTGAACACTTACCATGTTATCAATCAAATGGAAGAGTTTTGGATTTTTTCCGATGTATAATTTTTTTACAAAATCATATTTTAAAAATTAAAAATTTTATTTTTCTTCAATTTTTGAAAAATAATTTTTATATAAAAATACTTGCTCTATTACATCTTTAGAAAATTTCTCATGATTTTTGAGACTGGAAAGTATTTTTGA
>JBBMJZ010379250.1:0-16612 GCA_037833815.1 Zingiber zerumbet
CAGCAGGGAGCGCCACGTCCCCAACGTCCGTTGACCGACCGCTCGGACAGGATCATATATATATAGCAAAAGGTGAAATCCACTACCCTAACAGCTCCACACGGTCTGCCCTACGACCAGAGGAAAATTAAGAAGTTGTAGTTGACCATTACGGGAGAGAGTCGTTTATTCAACTTTATCGAGAATTGACTCCTGCCTATTATAACAAGTTGTATCATGTAATAGCCAACTCAACTTATCCTCTATTAATCCGTTCCAAAGTCAATCAGAAAAAAAGTAAATCACATGTAGCTCGGTATCAACCATCCCACCGACCAAAGGAACTATGATGAGAGAGAGAGGAGAGAGAGAGAGTGTGTGTGAGTATTCAAGTTGTTATGATAATTTTACCTCCTCTGTTCTCTTAATGTCGAGTCCGAACCTGGTCTCTCCTTCCTCCGGAGAGAGAAGCACTGGGATCTCGTGGGTTCCCGGCAGAAACCAGAGGCGGACGGCTAACAGTTGCTTGGCCGGCAGCGACGAAGACTTCGAAGTCTGCTGGTTGTGTCTGCTCGGTACGGTAGAGGTACTCCGAAACAGCTCTGTTTGAACGTTGACGAAGACGAGTGGCGCGCCGGAGGAGACGGCGGCAGAGAACCAGGCCATGGCTCGCCTCGTGATGGCGTCCACGCAACGTTCCGTGGGGAAGGGATTAAATAGGATGGAGCTCAAGAGGGTGGCGTTGCGATCCGGCAAGTAGATCGCCGTCTTCTTCTTCCAGTCGTAGCAGATGTTTTTCTTCCTGTCGAACGCGCTGCTGATGCCGTCCATGTTCACCACACTTCTGCTCATTTCTGTTTCACAGACATGAAATTTTTGGATTTTTCTTTTCAATTTGGAGCGTTTTAATGGCTTCAGGCTCTCACCTTGGAGCTCGGTGCATCGTTGAGGCGTGATATCCCCCAGCACGGCGACATGGCGATCGTCGCCGGAAGCCATGACGGTGTACCGGCGATAGAGCTTGCTGCCGCGGTAGGAGGTGACGCGGGCGCGGAGCTCGAGCGTGACGCCGCCTCGCTGGACCTTGACCCAGACGGAGCCGGACCGGCGGCTGAGCAGGCTCAACAAATTGCTGAGCTCCGACCGAGTCCTGGCAGCGGAGTAAGCAGCGAGGCGCTGCTCCTGGTCGTCTCCGGCGCTGCAGGCTGGGGCGACGCCCTGGACGATGTCGCCGGGGAGCGGCATGGTGTCGTCCCACTCCTCCCGCGGCATGGAATCGCCGACTCGTTTCACTCCGACCAACGTCGCGGCGCCGCCCATTACTCGTCGGGATCAAAACTTAGCTAAATCAATCATTTAATTTGCACGCGATCCAGGAAGAGCTTAGGACGTTGCCGGTGCTCGAGATCTTAAAATGCATCGCCTCGCCTCAATTGCCGTCGTGAACTAATAATTGTTCGTGAATTTTGAGGAGAAGCAACGACAATCTTGGTTCAAGTCAGCGTCGAAATCGACGCAATTGCCTCGTCGAGCTTATAAAACTACTATTTTTTTTTTATCCAAACTCAAAGAAGTTAATTTTCAATTATAGGGGAATTTTCAATTTACCACGAGAATTGAATTGATCGATAATTCTTAAATAAGTTCGTTAACAAAGTCTGTAACTTCATTCACATAAACTAACATATCGAATCCAATAACTTAAAATATTTAAAGTACGAATTTATTAATATATATGGGCCGGGATTGAAACTTCAACGGGCCCAAGAAAATGAACCTTATGGACCTCTTTATGTATATGGGCCGGTGTGATTTAGAGTGGGCTCATAAAGGATTTGGATAGTTAGAAATGATAAAGTAGCTGTCAGGGCTTCTGTCCGCTCATTCTGACCCGAATTATAATCTAGCGAGAACGATGAATTTATAGAAGGATTGTAATCAATTGCAGTTGGATTGCGGCCATGATCCCACCGTAATTGTTAGTGGTCCTTTCCGTAGTCCACTTGTTTGTAGATCAGAAGATCTGGTCACGTCAGGAATGATGCTTTGTGGTCTTCTTTGTGGTACTTGCTGGGAAACTAGATCTCCTGGTGAAAAAAAGTGGATCAGGGGATGGACCATTCGCAATTAATGTCGGATCGTGATCGTGATCCGCCCGTAATTAGTTGCGATCCCTCTTTAGTTTCACCATCCCTACCAGGTTATAGTTTTGGTAGGAGTGGGTGGCCGGAGGCTGCTCGGAGGTCGCTTGAAGTGGGCAAGTGTCCAGGTTATCAGACACTGAGCAGGGGGCGGCCTCCTGACAGCATCAGTCACGCGCTCCGATCCAAACTATAATCTGATGAAGACGATGAATCCAGAAAGAAATTGTACCTAATTATGATCAGATCACGACCATAATCCAGTCATAATTATAAATAATTCATCTCTTAATCTACTTTTGCATGAACCAAAAGATCCACTCCTTGCTGGGCACCATATTCAATCGACGTTCCTCGATCCGTCTCAGAATTTGCTGAACATGAACAGCGATTGAGAAAGGACTTTAAATAAATCAATTATATCACCCACCGATTCCCAGATCCATTTTTGATCGTGTTCTACCTGATCATGGCATGCTACAGTTAAATTCTCATGGCATCACTACTAACGGCATTTATACAACTGTGGCTATTTCAGTACCAGCGTGTCTTACCTGTGACCTAGTGCTGCACTAATTTAGTCCCTGTCCTTGGCATCAATGCTGCAGGTCTACTCGACCATCAAGTCCTCAATAGAAATCTCGAGCAAACACGCCAATAAATTAAGGGCAACAAAGAGAGATCGGTGACACCGATGAAGACTGGTACTGACGATGATCATGATCAGACACACAAGCCAACACTAGAAAAATTAATGCAAATAGCGACTCTTTATGAGACTTCCTCTACTCAGTTACGTGGCTTAATTAGTCTGCCACATCTATTTATGATGGATCCCAAAGAAGAGAAAAAACGTATGCGAGGTGAAAGTGGATAAGTCGATAAGTATTCCAGTGAAGAAGAGAATTTTTTTGAAGGACCACCCCTCATTGCTGCTTTAGATCTGAGGTAGATATGATATTTAAACAAGCGTGGCCACTTACAATCAATATAAAAAGTGGAATAGTAAATGGGGGAAAAAAACTTTCAAATGGAACAATTCAAATAGTGTGATCCCCCACTGAGTTCTGTCAAGCAGCAAGATGTAATTATCACCTAAAGAGACAGTTGCAAATGGGTAGTCCAATTCGATTTATTAGGATAGTGACTTGGTTGTGTAGGTGGTCTTGATCCATGTACTGCTGACATTTCCCTATAGCATTAGTTAAACCTCCCTATCATCAATCAACCCCTCAATGCTGGTCTATCTTAATTTCCACAGCATCCAAGGTTTGTAAAAGTGAAATGTAGATATCTACATGTGAATACGAGGGTGGTCCAGTGGAGGAGCTATCTTGCAAATAAAGTATACAAGCAAGCAGGCCCTCTTCTCTGTGGCTTTCTTAATTACACATTTCATGCCTCACATGGGATCCTGATTACCTCCTGCTAGGTAGGATATATGGACAATTAGAACAATTTAATCAAGCTAACTTTAAGATATCTAATCACAATTCACATCACTAAACTTGGGCACAGAAATTAGGTGGAAAAACTAGGAACAGTCGAGGATAATCGCAGTGGAGTTCGAGTGTGGAAAATGACAAGAGCTACACAATCAACTTAAATGAGAAGGCCTAATCATTTTGAAGCCAAGTCCCCACATCCCCTCATGGGCATTCATAGCACATGAGAAAAGAGCCACCACCACATTGCTTTCCTTTCTTTTTTGGCTTCACTCAAAAGACAACTGCAATTTATTTGGTTGAAGAGAACTTTAGCTTAGAGATCATACTCCATCCATAGTGGTCCTAGGATTAAATCTTTCTACCGACAACACAATCGATTCATGCCTTGAGAAGACCACCAAAGTGAGTATTAATGAGCAGACCCAGTTCTGGTGGCATTGATGGTGGTTTATCATGCACAAAAAACATCCTCTTGTTCAAAGCAGTTCAATAATTGATTCAAATGTCAGTGTCCATCATATGTGTTCTGCTCCGATTGGCCTCGATAGATCAAGCTTCTGTAGTTAAAAGTGAATCGTTCTCCTCTCTGCAGCCACATATCTTGGCAAGTTTCCAAGTCCTCTCCATATTAAATGGTTGATGGTTCCGCTCTCTGCAATTAGTGCATCTTAGTTTGATATTTTCAAACATAAACAGCATTTGCTTGAGAGAAGAAAGGAAGAAGAGGAAAGAATTGAATGACCATTATAGAACGTGTAATTAATAACCTGAAACAAAGATGCTAGGCAAGATCTATGAGATGGACCCCAAATTGATTCAGTTTAAGATGTGAAATATTCTCATAGTAGTCATGCACATCAGGAGCGTGTATGCATTGGAATTATTAGGGGACATGGTTCCTTTAAGCTCACCGAGCTGGCTTTTGCATTGCATGCATACATCGTATAAACACATAATTATCCGAGAGCCTTGGCTTATTAAACCCTTCCAATTGCTATGATTAAGCTGATTTCCCAGGAGACAAAACAAGTACATCTTTGGTCCACTATTAAAGACAATGAGTAGGTGATCCAATTGAGTACATAGTTGGAATTATGAAAAATAAGCTTACAAGAATACTAGAGTAATGCATGGTTATAATGTGTTAGTAGGTAATTAAAACATAATTTTAGTTTGTAATTAATTGTTAGGGTTATTTTATGTATGGGATGAATAGGTCAGAGATGACATCAGTGGATACGAATTCATGGTTACTGTGTTGCGTCCACTTCACAGGACCATTGCAAGTGTAAAATGAGGGAGAAGAGAACATAAAAATGAAGCATGGCAGTAAGAGGAAACAATCACAGAATGTGTCTGGCATGCATGATTAAAGCAACATCTTTTTTTCTATAAAGATACGTAGACATAGAGGGAAAGAAAGAAAGGAGAAGGGACAGGGACAATTTGCACAATACCACAAAGATAAATATCACAGTTAGAATTTTAATTGATTAATTCTACTTAAAATTATTAAAAAGTTTAAAATTGTCCAAATGTTAAAATAATGGGATAATGTTTAATGGTTGTTTAATTTTCCTGAAAAAATCAACTCAAGTTTTTACAAAGAATAAAAAGATGTTAAGAGCATCTACGTCAGTTTCTTTATAATATCTCTAAAATTTAGGATAAACTACCCACTTTATTAAATTTAGACAATCATTTTTCATTACATACTACATTAGCTACCCTAAAATTTTTATTATCTTTATTTT
The DNA here is from genome assembly GCA_037833815.1 of Zingiber zerumbet. Lineage (NCBI taxonomy): Eukaryota > Viridiplantae > Streptophyta > Magnoliopsida > Zingiberales > Zingiberaceae > Zingiber > Zingiber zerumbet. The sequence continues at coordinate 5,323 of JBBMJZ010379250.1, forward strand.
TTTATTGTTTTTTCTCACTCTTCCTGTATTCCACTTTTTTAAATTATTTTTTCTCTCTCCTATGTAATATCTACTTTTCATTGCCCAATCCATTCCCTTTATTTTTTTTCTCTATCCACTTTATTAAATTTAGACAATCATTTTTCATTACATACTACATTAGTTACCCTAAAATTTCTATTATCTTTATTTTTTATTGTTTTTTCTCACTCTTCCACCTTTTTTAATTATTTTTTCTCTCTCCTATGTAATATCTACTTTTCATTGCCCAATCCATTCCCTTTATTTTTTTTCTCTCCCAAACTAAATGATATTTTAATATTTAGGGAATGAATTTCATTCTCTAAATTTAGAGAAGTACTATTCATAAAATCTAAATTTAGGGAATGGATAGGGTAATTGATGCAAAAGTTTTTTTTTTACGTAAAATATAAAATTTAAGGTAAATTCTGTGTTTAGGAAAGGTGATGTGGATGTTCTTGGGATCCCATATATTATAATAGTTTTAATTAATAAACATCTTTTGATTTTCCAAGTGAGACATTTTTTCAATGAGAGGTTTTTTCGCTCTCGGTGAGGTTTTTTTTCCGTGAGATATTTATCTATTTACTTTATCAATTTCATTCCAATCTTTTGGGTGATTTGAGGGTTTGATTTTAATGTTGTATCAATTGGTATCAAAGCAAATATAACAAGTTCGATTCTAGACCTCACTCTATGATCATCATAGTTCTATTTTTTTCCGTGCTTGCTCTCAGTCATCTCCATTATTCTGTTCAACACTACTCCACATTATTCTGTTCAATACTACTCTACCACTGTCCCATTTTCCTCTCTTAGCAAGGCACCATTACTCCGCTCTTTTTATTTTATTTTATTTTATTTATTTTTATACCAGGTATCCAGATCTTACAACCCAACTAATCCTTAGGGGACACGGTCCCACCCTACATTCCGCCCACCAAGTAAATCGGGAAGTGCTCGAGATTGTCTGTCTATAGTGGCCAGCGTCCTTAGGTTTGTCTTTCTATTGGAGGAAAAATGTCTTACAATGCGTCATAGCTGGGATTTGAACCTTAAGTGTTTGGTTAGCCGCTGGAGTGCCTAACCATTGCACCAAAGCCTCGGGGACATTATTCCTCTTTTTCTTATTAACACTTCACTTTGCATTCATTTTCTTTATAGCCATCATCTCCACTAGTTGCCTACCATTATTGTTGCTTGTTCATCGCTTTAACAAGCATTGTCTTCTCCTTGTTGTGTTGAACTACCCTTGTCGTCACAACTATTCCTTACAATCTCGTTGATGAGCCTCCTGACCATGAGTCTCTCTCCTCTCCAATCACCTTTGCCGTGCCTCCACATGAAATTGTATTGAATAAATGATTATATAAATAGATTTTCATATTGCGTTCATGAATTTGAATTTTTTTTATAACATATGGTGTAGAAGCATTATTTAGCCATATTATGAGAAAAATTAATTGTTATGCTTATTTATTTAACTTTTTAATTTATTTAAACATAAACTTAATTTTTAAATCAGAGGATAGACTAATTTGTTAAAACTAACTCAAGCATTTATCTTTGTATATTGACTTTGTTATATGCTATGTAGATTCATCATCACCATTACAACATTCACGCCCCATTCCCATGATTTCAATGAAGGGTTGGGCAACATTCTTATCATATAACAAACTCAAATGTTTTCTTATTCATTAGAAAAGTGACTAAAAATAAATACAACAAAAAGAGGAGCAAAGTGCATCAATTTCTTGCCTATTAGAAGAGACAAAAAATTAGTGACACACTTGTTCTCTATGCATGGAAGCTACAAATCAAGAAGAGGAGTTGACAACTTGCCTGTTTAGAGAGAATAATGCAATTAGAAATTTCAAATCCTATTTAAACTTGTTGAAAAGCTCAAAGTTTTCAAGTCATTTAAATTTTCATAGTTTTTACATTTTTAAAAAAATAGGATAATTGTTAATAGTTATTTGATTTTTAGAAAAAGTTAATTAGATTCACTATTGGAATAATCTAATTTTTATTTTATGAAAAAAAAAAGTTTGATGGAGTCTAAACAAAAAGTTAGAGTCCCATATATTGCAACAGTTTTAATTGATAAATTTCCCTTTGATTCTTTGTATGCAATCTTTTTTTTTTCAATAAGAGTTTTTCTTTCAGCAAAGTTTTATTTTATCTTCATCAGATCTCCTTGCTTCATCAATTTTGTCTCAATCTTATGGATGATTTAACAGTATGATTTTGGCATTGCATCAATAAAGTTGCTATATTACTACTCGAGGGAACAAGATTCATCATACAAACTACCTTTTGCAGCAAAGAGCAAGAAGTTGATCTTTCCCTTATACGACAATAGTAAGAGTCCCATGGCCAGTTAGTATATAGATTTTGCAGTCATATATATTTTACCATGGTCCTGTTTTATTGCTTTTACACGAGGGGTCTCATGGACATCCATTGATGTCTTATTCAGATCATAGAACTACTAATTTTAGCCACATGTACAGAAGCCTACATAACTGGACAACTGGATGAACAGAAATATTCTACATACTACAAGAAAAAGGAATGAACCTTACATGAACCTTACTGGGTCATATGTACACAATTTGGCTTTTATGGCTCATACCAATGCAAAGAAGTAAATTTCATGGACATTATACCTATAAAAAAGATATTTTTGTGGACAATGCCAATGCTGGTCCTTTTCCTTGACAATGACTAGGAGGTTCCTTTGTTATACTAAACATTAATTTCAAATTGTACAGAATTGATCATATCTACCTGCATGTTAAAACTACTTGTTAACTTAAGCTGTAAAACACACCTTTGCAATATTTTGATACTTCTTTGGCGACAAACTTATAGTGTCTGTTCATGAGTAATTTATGGTGCATCTACTAAATTCCTAGCCCAGTATGAGCAGCAAACATCAGAGAAGAAAAAAAATATATATCATGTAGGCAGGTAGAGATAAATGCATGTCATTTAAAAACAGTTAGGTAAAGATAAATAGCAAATAGCAAACACAGACTTGAATGAGCATGTAGGCAGGTAAATAAATCATCAAGAACCACCACATACCTTCTTATTTCTCCAGGACCACTTTCTTTGCTCTGCAGCATCCAGCCACCAAGTATGAAGAGGCTACAGCTATAAAAAAAGGCAGCACCCGATGTAGTATCACATACTGTGTGTGTGAAGGAGAGAAGCAGAACCAGTCACGTACTTGTCTACTCCTCCTCTACTGCTACCTGTGCTGCTTTCTTGCACATGCATGAAAGCCAAACTCGTAAAGTAGAAAATTGATAACAGACTGAGCAGATTGACCCATGGAGAGGTGATGGTGTTGTTGCTGTGGTACTTGGTTGTTGTTTGACAGGGCAAAAGCCAGCTCCCCCACCAGACCAGCTCAGTCACTCCACCACCAGCATCAGCAAACAACTGCTGCATCCAGTGTCAGTACTGTTCTCAACAGATGGGGTCTGCTTCGTTTGTCCATATTCCTCTCTCTCTTTACCTCACTCTTAGTAGATAACATACCTCATCCCTTCCATCATCCTCCAAGCTACTGTCAAAGGGGAGATATGGAACATCGCGGTTTAAAGAATTTGGATCAACAGAGTTATATCGATCTTTCTGTAACATCTCCCTCTTATTAGGAGTTCAAACCTACAGAGGCAATTCGACAAACAGTTAACAAGCGGCGGCCAACAAGATGAGCGAGCGCGAGGCGCGCGACTTCATGAGCACGGTAGACTCCTTCGCCCAGCTTCCCTTCATCCGCCCGGCCGCACCGAAACACGCCGGCAACGCCTCAGCCATCCGCCTTTTCGGCATCGAAGTCCCTCACCGCCAGAACACCGAAGAAGACACCAACAAAGACCACACCACCATCGGCGCCGCCTCCGCCGCCACGTCCGCCAACGGCGAGATCGTGCGCAAGTTCGAATGCCACTACTGCTGCCGGCAATTCCCGACCTCGCAAGCCCTAGGCGGCCACCAAAACGCCCACAAGCGCGAGCGCCAGAACGCGAAGCGGGCTCACCTCCAGGCCCACCACGGCCCTCTGCTCATCGACGGCCGCCACCACGTCTACGGCCTCTTCAACTATCACCACCAGTACCCCGCTCCTCCGCAACCTCCTCCATGGCACCACCATGCAACTAGCTTCTTCGGCGGATTCGGCGCGGTGGGCCAGCCCATCAGCGCCAGCCCGATGCCGGGGATCTGGCGGGCTCACGGCGGGGGCGTGACCCACGTGGACTCGCTGACGCCGACGGTGCCATGGATGATAAGAGGAGAAGATCGAGCCGAGTCGAAAAGAGAAGGAGGCCATGGCATTGCCAATGCTAGTAGCAGTTTAACTGCTGCTGCGGCTTCTCCTTCGTCTGCATCTCCCAAAACCCAACTCAGCTTCCAACTGATGCCAACTGCCAAGGAGAGCGTGAGTTTGGATCTGCGCCTGTGATCATCCTATTGCTGTTGCTACATTTTTATTTTTTTTGGAGAAAATAATTAAATTGTTTGTTTCTTGTTCATTAGTTTTTATTAAACTTCTTTACAATCTTCTTCTTTTTTTTTTTTTTTAGAAGAACTCAATTTAAAACCTTAAAAAAATTCTTAGAAGAATCTCAAACGAGTCCACAGTTGACCAGTAGATTGATGAATCATATATAATAAATCGAATAGATAATGTATAATATTTGACTTCTATTATATCACAGATTATGTCCATAGAGTTTTCTTTAGAATCACCTGTATTAAAACACTAAATCTTTCGTATAATTCTTCTAATAATTTTTAATTAGTGGATTTTTTTTTAATATTAGATAGGCGATCTTCTCTTCTAATTCATCTTTTGAGTAAATATAAACTATAATTTATACATGCTCAAAAACCTAAACTGTGATTATTTTTATCAATCATGCAGACAGAATATTCAACAGTAGTTTTGATAATGATAGATCGAGGCTGACTTGTATTAACAAACGAGAGATTCACATGCAGACAATTGTTCTAGCCAAAAATTTAATATTTCATCAAAAGGGATCCATTAAAGTAAAACAAAATTATGCCCGAGTTTTACAAGATTACGAGCAAGTTGCTGATATAATTAGGCCTATGCTTTTCTTAAATTCAAGAGGGTGATGATTGAGAAGTCTAAGAACACAGGCACATTATTTTAAAATTTTCTGATAACTCGGAGATAGCAGTCATCATTGATTTTCTCTTTGAAATTCTCTGAAGAAATATTGAACATTTAATTTGTCTCATGCTGACCAGTGAGACTCTCTTAGATAACTGTTTCAGTCTTCCAACACATACAATTTCCATTTCTACGATTGCTCGCAAAAGGGACCATGCCCTTCTTGTCTTCTGCATTGATAAAATTGCTTGTATTCATCGAAAGCCAAGCGCCAAGAAAACCTTTTAAAAAATTGTGTAAAGAAGACCTTGATCCAGATAGGTGATGCAATTTTGAGTAAATTTAAGCACAGAGATCCCTCGAATATTAACATCCTCATCTGGGACTTCCCATTAGTCGTCGGTCAGGAAGTTCTAGACTCCCTTCCACCCAACTGCATGCGCGAACCTTCCTTAGACCTTTCTTTGAGATGTTGCTTCTCATCTTCTCGACTTCGTTCCATTTACCTGACAATGCTGACATGTTGGCAGCAATCACGTAGTTTGATCCTAAGCCAGGCTCCTTTTCCAGCAGAATCCTCATGAAGTCTTCATCGATGCCAATAAATTTGCCATTTTCCCGACAAGCCCCAAGAAAGGATCTCAAGATGACATTGTTTGGAATGATAGGCATGTTTTTAATGAATTTGTAAGCAGTTTCCAATAAACCTGCACGGCCGAACAAATCAACCATACAACCATAGTGTTCGATGGTGGGTGTAATATGGAACTCTTCTACCATTCTGGCAAACATCTTCTGGCCTTCGTCAACCATACCAAGATGACTGCAAGCACATAAAATGATGGAGAATATCGTACTGTCTGGTCTAAAACCACTAGCTTCCATCTGCGAGAAGAGATTAATCGCTCTTTTCCATTGGCCATGATCGACAAATCCCGAGATCATAATTGTCCATGATTGCAGGTCCTGCTTTTCCATGGATTTGAAAACTTGGTAAGCCTCCCCTAACAACCCACATTTAGCATACATGCCAACTAGAGCAGCACCTAGAGCAACATCCAATTTCATATTGTTAACTATAATGTAGGAATGAATAGATTGTCCAATACGTGGGCTGCCAAGATAGCTAGAAGCAGAGAGAAGGTTTAACAAAGTAACTGAGTTGGGCTTAACATTCACTCTTTTCATTTCAAAAAACACCCTTAGGGCTTCGGGAGGATGGCCGCTGTGGGGAAAAGCAGAAGCCAAGCATCAGAACTTGCTATGCAATAAATGTAAACCGAATAAAATTAAGCAAAAAAACATGGCTGAAGCTTTACAGGTATCACATGTCAGGAACAATATAATCTTAATTTGCTGTGAAGATTATGTTAAATGTCATAATAGAAGTGACCAGAAATTTGTAGGTGTTTGTAGGATTCCACACAACAACAAAGGAACCAAAAGATTTAGCAGAAAGAGATATTTAAAGGACCAAATACCATAGCATTTTACATGCTAAGATTAGTTATTACTTCAAATAACAATTGTGCACATCATCCACTCAAGAAAGTACTGATAATTCACATTTTACTCATTGTTGGGCATGCCTAGAGCTTTATCTACCTACAAGAAAATGAGTTATGATACTTACGATGGATCAATATGCATATTCTATCAAGGTTGACAGCTCCACCAGATCATTATTTATGCATTTGTATATGCTTGATAAGGCTTTTACAAAAAGCAGAAAGGAATAATGGCTAATTCTAAACTGATTCCAGATAAATAAGAGTCCAGTTTTCTTCAATGATGTTATTGAGAACAGTGACGAAAGGAAAAAAAAAAAGAATAAAGGAAAGGGAAGGGGCAAGAAATGCTCAACTCGAATAATTATGAAGGCAATTCAAAAGTAACCAAAATGTTGCCATGGCATGGTGTCAAGCAATAATCAAGAAGGAACTGGAACTGGATCTACAGAAGCATATATCACATGGAGTAACGTGACAAAACAACACTAGTAAAAAGACTGGAAAAGCTGTGTCGGTGCATAGCTTCACCATTATGAAACGAAAACCTATAACAAAATGTGAAGACAAAACAACAAGGACATCGAAGAGCTAAGAAACAAGGAGGAATTCCAAAGAAAGCATTACAATCTTCTTAAAGGTACACCACTCTCTGCTTTTCCTCAACTTATAATCTATTCTCCAGTCACTTATTCAGTTGCATATTGGTCTGCAAGAGTTTGATTCATAGAGGACGTATAACCATTGTTCATCTACTTTATACTCAATGCAGAGTGTGTAGCCAATAAGTAATACCTACCTATCCAGGATTCACAGCTTAGGCATCGAGATGCATGCATGAAGTGCCATTAACATGTTAATCATAATGTGAAATAAGTGCGCACTTTAAGGTCATTGAACGGAAAAACAAATGAATGCTTCAAAAGCTTACCTACCACGAAAGACACCCTTGGATCATGGAAGTCCACGACACGACATCTCTAGCACTCATTCCATCAAACACCTGGTGAGCACATTCCAACAACCCGCAACAACCATACATGTGCAATAGCGTATTCCCCACATAAGAATCATCCAAAAAACCCGCCTTTACGATCAAGCCATGAACCATCTCTCCGACTCGATGCAACGAAGCGCGGGCGCAGGCCCTGAGAACGAACGGATAGGTAATGTGATTAGGGCGCACGACCTCGACTCGTCTGAGGGTGGAGAAGATGCGGATGGCTTCGTGGGGGAATTCGGAGTCGTCGTAGGCCCGGATGAGAGTGTTCCAGATGAAGACAGGGGGAGGGAAGGAGAGGTCGGAGAGGAGGGAACGGGCGTGGGGGAGGGAGAAGAGGCAGATCGAGGCGATGAGCTTGGAAGCGACGGCAGGGTGGTGGTCGAAGGCAGTTTTGAGGAGGAGCGAGTGGAGTTGGAGGAAGTGGAGGAGTGAAGTGGCGCGCAGGAAGAGGGAGGAAAGTCGGCGGGAGGTTGGGGAGATCATGGCATCTTGCCACACGCTATGGGCATGCGATTGACCCGATAACCCACCTCTTTCTAATTTCATTGATGAATATTATTTATGGACATATAATGTTTTTTTTTAATTCAGTAGTAAGTTTAATTATGAAGGTACATGATTTCTTTATTCGCCCATACGATATTTATAGGAATCAATAAAATATATATAATTAGATAAATTTTAATTTCATTCCTATTCTCATTCCATCTTACTATTAAATATATACCTATAATTATTTTCATTATTTAATCAAACGCCTAGTAAGTAAATTTAAAAATGAGAATAATAATACATCTAGTATAATATCAAACGTCTTTATTATTTGAATATCAATTTGGCTATATTTTTCGGTGACAATCATCTAAAGTTTATTTAATTGATTAAAAAAATAATAAAATCTTCAACTAAAGTTTTGATTTTTTTTTAAAAAAATGTATATTGACTAAATATTATTACTTTCCTCTATAATCACACTCGATTAAATTAACTATATTGTCGACTAAAATTAATATATATTTTTGGGAAAAAAATAGAAGTATATTAAATATCATAAATTATAAAGGGGAGTAATGTAATACTTTTTCTAGAACGCAAATAAACAGTGGAAAGTACGTGGTGTTTTTGTTTTCCCTTCGCGGACGCTTCCCCAACCTTGGTCTTCTCTTCCCTGGTCCGGGGATCGAGCCTCCATCGACCGATCGCCAAGAAGGGAGTGATTATTTTCCTCCTGCTAGAGCTGATTTCATCCTCTTCGCCTTGATCGCATCGAAACCCTGACGACCGGAGGAGAATCTGCCGATCGCCAGCTGTTTCCGGGGTCGCCTTTGGTGTATCTGAAGATTCGAGGTCGAGGGTCGGAATGGGTAGGAAATCGGAACGAAATTAAGGGATAATGGTCGGATTGAGGTCGCCGTGGCGCGATTGCATGGGTGAAGAATGCCAGTCTTGCGGAGAGGGGCGCGTCGTAGGGGCCGTGCTCCGACGCTGTCGCTTGTAGATCGTCCTTCGCAGAACACCAGAGCGCGGACCGCGGCCATACATAACAATCTCGGGCCTGCCGGGGACGCTGCTGGCGGAAGTAGGCGGGGAAGGAGTAGGGCCCCGGCGTCTGCGCCTAGGGGGAGGAGGAGAGTAAGATCTGCCACAGGTAGGTTGGTCTTCATTGAGGAGGAGGAGGGGAAGGAGGGGGATCAGTTCAAGGAGGTGGTCGTATTGGAAGAGGAGACGAAAGGAAAGGGGACGGCGACACCAGCAGAAGAAGTAAAAGAGAAGGAAACGATGGGTGATGATAGTGGTGGATTGAGCGCCAATAGGGTTGCAGGACAGGAAGAAGAAGGGAACACCACTCCATTCCCTGAAAAGGTTCACCTTTCTTGCCTGCCCTGTTGTTATTCATTGTGGTTTAATGCATATTGCTCTTTGTTAAAGAGAAAGAGGTTATCATGATAATCTCCTATGGGATTTACCTCGATATATATTTTACTATTCTGGCTTCTTAATTCTTGCATGATTGTCTATTTTCTTTGTTTTTTCATTGTCTCTATGAGGTTTTAGTCCTATGTCTTATGTTGGTCATAAAAATATATAGTGAATATTAATTTTATCAAATGGTAATGACTTCAATCCTTTATGCTGTTGGTTCATGGGGGACAGTGGACATGCTGTAGATCATGAACTTCCTCCATCTTGGTATCCACTTTTCATCTGATTCCTCCTCCAACTGTTAGTTCCCTCAACTCTGTCCCCTCAAGGCCTCAATGGCCAAAAGTCCTCTGTCATCTCCTTCTGTACTGCTCCAATGCCATTATATCGATATACACATCCATGCAAATTGAAGTCTTGATTTCTATTTTGTCATACAGTGAATCTTCTATTAAACATCACAACATCCTGTAGGAATGCCCATAGCATCAATAGGTCACTTGATATGGTGTTATGCTGTAATCTGGTGTCTATGTTTCAGTGAACATGTCTGCGACATCTTAATATCTTGAAGATTGCACATAATATCCTCAGGGCCAAGCAAGCATATTGAACTTTAATTCTGTAATTTGGATGCCTCTGGAAATTTAATGATTTATCATCCTTGACAATATTTGATAAAAAAGAAAATACTGTGGTGCCTTCAGTTTAGATGCATTAGATGAAAGAGATTATCATGATAATCTCGTACTTGATATGCTTCAGTTCCTTCTTGATTCAGCATGATATTTTACTAATCTAGCATCTTAATTTCTTGCGTGATTGTATAATTTTTTTATACCTTTCTTATTGTTACTTCATCACTAGTTACTCTGATATATCTTCAATTAGTCTTTCCTTTCTGGTACAGTAATGAACACCTAATATACTTCTCTTCACAGTTAACCTAACTTTGCAGTTCAGTATAGCTAAATAATTGCTTTACTTTATTTAAATTTATCCTTTTCAAGTAAAATCTCCTATAAATTATTCTTCGTTAGACATTCACAAATGTAAGTTTCAATTTTCCTAGGAGCTGATTTTCCTATTATTTTGGGGTGGGGTGGGGGGGGATAGTGATCGTCGAAAGTTCGTTATCGAATCAAAGTTCACAACGGATAGTGAAAACAAACAATGCTAACAAAACTAATTTTACTTGGTTCGGAGTCTTCGTCGACTCCTACTACAAGGTCCGCACATGAGAATACTTTCGTTGGGCAATCACTAATAATTCGTAAAATGTTACACGATTGAGTACAAGAATTATATAAAAAAAATACCGACAACAAGAACAAGAATTGAGTCGTATGTTGCAGGAAGAGCTTCGTAGCGTCGCAGGAGCATTGGGCAATAGAGTAATCATAGAAGGAAGTTGTTGTTGTTGCTCAAGGTGGAGTGTTCTTTATATAGGAAGCTCCGGGCGTCCGGACCATGATGTTGGCCTAGCCAATCGGCGTGCTATATGTTGCGACGAGATAAACTTTTGCACTCCGGGTGTCCGGATCCCTTCCGAGCGCCCGGACCAACTCCGGGCGCCCGAACCCCTTTTTCAAGCAAAAACTTTTTCCTACAAGAAAAAGATTAGTCTGAGACAATAAACATTATACTACCCTGCAAAACAAAAGTTAGCACAAATAT
>JBBMJZ010379262.1:0-16605 GCA_037833815.1 Zingiber zerumbet
TATATATATATGCGCACACATGTTTGATGTACATTCTTGGACGATCTTCACATATTTAAGCACTCGGAGGCTCTCTTGGATACTTCGATTCACTTTTGAGAATCAGGACACCCAGACATATAACGGTCCGAGCATCCGGACAGACATCCGAATGCTTGAACTTCTAGGGTCGTCCAAGAGTGTGTATGTATATATATAGAGGGAAGCTCTGCCGTGAACGAAACGCGGTGCCACTATGCACGCTATAGTGATCCAGACGCTTAAATTTAATTTTTTTATTTTTTAAATTAACATTTCCTTATAGAGAATATGAACATTTAAAATTTTTAATCTTATTAATTTAAATCCATTATAATTTAACTTTTAAATTAAATCCTTAATATATATAATAAACTTCATGAATATTTAAAATTTTTAATTTCAAACTTTATAATGTAACAAGAAAGTCTGAATTCCAAAGGAACCTATATTATTTATTTAGAAAAATATATGGTATCGGCCGCCCATGTCCATCCGAAGAAAAAAAAACCCTCGCCGCAGCATCCACAGAACAAAACCCTCGCCCTTCGTGTCCCGCCGGCCGCTATGGTAGACGTAGTCGTCGGCGAACCCGCAATAGCAGACGAAGAGGAAGTTCGAGGGCCAGAAGAGGATTTGTCCGAGGAGTCTTGGTCTTCCGAGTCGGATATTGGGGAGGCCTTAGACTGGCTGGATACGAGGGAAGGTTTCGATGGCGACGGCTCATCTGCCTCCTTCTCGGTTGCCTACAGTCACCGTCCCAACGCCCATGGCGGGATTCAATCTCGTCCTTTTCAACCCGTCTCCAACCGCAGCCAGAAATGCACCTCCCGTATTCGGGCTAATCCTTTAGAGGTTTCTTCCCTGCACTATAGATGTGTTATTTGTGTTGATTGAATTCTAGATTGAAACCTTTGATCTTTAACAGAAATTGATTTTTTATTTTTTTTTGGATTATCTGGGTAATAGTTTGAACTTCCTAGATCAATTATGTTGGTTATCTTTACAATGCTTGATCTACATGTAATATGCCGCCTTTTGCTCATTTTGTATTTGGCCTTTATTTCTGTATATTGTTGACTTATTATTAGTAATTTTAGTGTGGAACTCTATATAATTTTATAGGAGTGGGAAGGAAGATTGGACGTGGGTATGTCGAATTTGGTGACAACTGCTATCAGGGAAAGTGTGAGGGATATGGCAATAGGGAGAACACGGAATACAGAAAAAGCTGATCGAGCTACGGTTGAACAGGTCAGTATGCCTTTTTGTGTTCTTTATAAGTTGTTTTTTTTAGACCAAAATGTTAATACCACAATGAAGATAATTGTGCAGAAAAATGTCTAGGATTATTTAAGCTTAGCTAGTTGTAGAAACATGTTCCTGTAGCTATTCTTGAAGCTTTGGTTATTTAATTTTAGAATGTGCAAATAGTGACATCACAACTGACTTGAAGAGTTGTGAGGGAAAAAAAATATATATTCAAGAATAGTTAAATGAAATAATTTTCTAAATTTTTTGAACAGGCAGAAGGTTCCTTTCTCATGGACTAAGAAATTATTATGGAAATATTTCCTTCAAATGTTATTTAAAATTTAATATCTCTTGTTGGATATGGTAGATATTGATGATTTTGACATTGTATGTTGCTTGTATTGATACTATTCTAATATTTTCTTAATAACCTCTATGTTCACATAAGCACACCTAATATTTCTACTCTCCTGTATCATATTTATATATATTGACATTTGGGTGGAGAGTAAAGCTTCCAATTGTTCTTATGCATTAAGAAATCATGGTATTAAAGCTAGGGAAGACCCTTCCTTTTTTTTTTCTTCTTCCATCTAAGAACCTTCTTTTACTTCTCTTGCTAGTAATGCACAATTTGTGTGCAATCTTTCTCACAAATTCAAGGCTTAGGTGTTAGAGTTGAGGGAACATAAGTGTCATTATCACTCGGTGCATCTCTATTGTCATTGTTTCTATCAATAGTTGCATTGCTTGACATCATTATCATTATCTTGATTTTTTTTTCAAAATTACAAGTTCTTAAGGCATCAATGTTTCGTCACTTTTTTATGTTCTTCTCGTTGATTGCTTTAAGTGGATTGTGACCAATCATTACTTGACCCTTGCTTTTGTCTGGTAGCTTCTCTTGGATAAATTTGAAATACTTCTCTTTCTCTGGGGTTCTTTCCTTTTCCTCTTCCTTTGTTTGTGTTTAGTGTTAATATATTTGTGAAATTTTGGGTTGAGATCTAGATGATAGAAATTCTCAATTGGAAGCTTCTTTATCATTATTATTTTTCTAACCAACATCTTCTTTAGCTTTCACTATTTTATAATCTATTGGGTTAGGAATTGAGATGATTGTGATAAATTTTCTACTTCACAAAGCAATGGATTCTTGGCCTTAATAGTGCTCCAATACATTATTGGATCATCCCCATTATGGATCCTTCTCTTTCGTATAGCCTTTAATTAAAGATGGTGAACATACACTATCTTTTCCCGCTAAGAAACACAATTTTACACCTCCAACAAATGAACGAAAAAGTTTACACTATTTTCTTTTATAGCCACATAGAGACGTTGTCCACAATAGAATCTATGCTGCATTCTTTTTCAAATTGGAGGTTAATCGTCCATATTGTAATGACAACTTACTTGCATAAGTGAAAAAAATAAAAATAGTTTCTAATTGTGTTTATAATGACTTTTAATAAATTATTTTATATTTACCATCCAATTTGTATCTGTGTGACATCTCAAAAGGATTGCAAAAAGTTATCTCTCAAAGTATTTGGCTATTGGTAACTGGTTTAATAATTAATTCTCTCTTTTATTGTAGTTTAATATTGCACTTTTGAGGGCAACTAGAAGATCATCATTTGTGGCTAATTATATTGGCATTGATATGCCAAAACAAGATAATAATCTAAAATAATTAAACATATATTATTATCAATAATTGATATTAAAATTTTGTTATTATTAAAATAATTACATACATCTTTATCCTTTTCCATTTCCCATTTGACTTCTCATCTTTAGTGACTATATCAATATAATGTTGATATTTGATTAGTGGCTATAGGCCTATAGATGTCTCTCGTTTTCCCCTATTACTTTGTGAAATAAGGGATGGATGTTGTCCATGTGGCATTTTGTCCATATTGACATTGCGTAAAACACTCTACAAGTGCTCTACTACCATAAGAACCTTTGCAATGTAATTCTAAAATTTAGAAGATATAACCATTTTGGGTGTCTCTCTACTCTTAGTAGTGTTAAAGTATCAAGTGACTTCCTAATTTTTTTCCCATAAGATAACAATTTTAATGGAAGGGATCAAGGGAATGAGTTGGAAACCTAATTGTTCCCTTTTTTTCTAGGATAACGACTTAAACACAAGGAAATGAGCTGGAAACCTAATGCTCATTGTTATAAATTCTTCCCGTCAACAAATTACCTTATTAATCCATGAACTCAATGGTGGTTATAAAGAAATTCTATTAATGATTCCCCCCTTCACTTGGTTGATTTGTTTTAAAATGCAGCAAAAAGAAAACATCATACTTTTGTTGCCATTTATCATTGCATTGCTTTGGGAAATTACAAATTCACTGCACCAAGTGTTGACTTCTCTAAGCATGACGTGCAGACTTCATGCTTTTACTTTTTGTTAAGCTTCTACTAATTGCCAAGTACTTGCTTAGCGTGCCTTCTTTTTGACTCTTCAAGTAATGTCCAAGCAACCAATGGAACTATTTCTACTTATTTCTCCACGTGCCTGTTCTTCATAGTATATGTGTTTAAGATGATATTTCCTTGAACATTTCTGACATGCAGGCTATTGACCCTAGAACTCGAATGGTTTTGTTCAAGATGCTGAACCGTGGAGTGTTTCATGACATCAATGGTTGCATCTCCACTGGGAAAGAGGTACACGCATTGGTGTTGCACATTTACTTCCATATGATTTACTTTGGATAAGAACAGAAGCAAATTGGGTTGTAGTAAGTTGGGCTGCTAGTGCAGTGCTGCAACCTGTGCTTATAAACAGAAGGGAAAGAAATTAGGATCAAGTACAATGTTTATTGACAATTTGAAAAAAAATTAGAATCAAATACAATGTCTCTGAATATTTTCTTTGCACAGGCAAATGTTTATCATGCGACAAAAGCTGATGGTCAGGAACTTGCAATCAAGGTCTATAAGACATCTGTTCTCGTTTTTAAGTAAGCAATTACATCTTTGCTGAGTTTATTGTTCTCAACTTTCATGTTTATGATTTTTACTCTCTTTTTTTTAATGTCGCAAAAACCCGTCGCACATTCCACATATAATATTTGTCCTGTTAGAATATATTCTGACAGCAAAATTGTGTTTTTATATGACTGAGGGCGTTTACAATAATCAGTAGCTATTAGTTCAATTTATTTTGAGATGATGTCAGACTATAATTCTCCAATTCATTTTTTAAAAAATATGTATAATTTGTGTACCTTTGGTCCTGAGTAGTAGTTTTTCAGGAAATGTAACTTGATCCCTTGCAAAAGTTTACTATGGTAATTCTTGTGTTGTATAAGACCTCCAAGTAAAATGAGAAAATGTCATATCCTATTCCCTTATGTTGGATTATTTGTTAATTCATACATTATAATTCCCATACTTATGTATAGTATTTGTCATAAGGATTGCTGCATTAGGGTAACAAATATTTAATTAAATTTATTTTTCCCACTCTATAAGAAGAATAAACTCAAAGGTTAATTGCATCCATTTTTTCTGTAGATTGAATCTTTAGCACAAATGTTGAATCTATCAGCTTCACAGTTTACAACTATATTTCTTGGACTTGGGTACGAGTATTTGGCATGGCTATAGACCTTAATGATCGACACATAAGTATGAAAGGTTATTAAGATCAAGATCCTACCTAGAAACAATAAGGTTCATCAGATCAGATGGAATAACGAGAGTGCCGAACTGTAAGATCCTATAATTTAACAATTTTTTGAAAATTTAAATCATACATATACACTAACTTTCAGTATCTAGAATTGCTATGAAAATTTCAAATTTACATTATTTTGATATCATAAAGTTGGTTATTCATGTGCAAATATATGAACAATGGAATATGCCTGTGAAGGGTTGAAATTTTTGCAAACTTTCACACTAGCTTTTAATTTAACTATAGTTTTTGTTGTGGTCTTCCAAAGCATTCTTGAGATATCTAACTTTTGCAAAATAGATGGTAATGATAAAGGCTAAAGGAATCTAATATAATTCAAATTTAGTTTGGAATGATATGGTATGAAAAATGTTGTTTACTTATTGGATTTAAAAATTTAAAATGTCTGTATGACTGTAAGTGTATTCTATAAATCAAGGTTCTGCAGACAAGATTCTATAAGAACAGCAAGGAGACATAGAATCACATTGTCGGCTATGAGATCCTAACTTGATTACGATCCTCCTTGGGATTTGGGCCATTTTGTATTGTAGGGTTGCAAGATCTTAATATCCGAGTCACAAACTTGACAACAACCCTGGAAATGTGGGCTTGGTGCACTTTGGAGCTTGACTTTGATTCATTTAACTATGTAAACTGGCCAAACTTCACTCATATTTTGTATCCACAAATTACAAACCTAGCATATTACTATTTAGTCTTATTGTTTATATCTAAAGTGAAATACTTCTATATAATCCAAATTTTCTGGGTTCTATTAGTAATGATGCCAAGGGTCATGCCAATTTTAATCATGCAAAGACATCTATTTGAGTGATCTAGACATCTAGTTAGTCCAAAGTCTTCTTCTGATATGAAATTCAGAAGCACAAGCAGGACCACACAACTTGATGTATTGGATTTTTTTTCGATCCTTGTCTGGATCGTTACACCGTAAAATAATATTGATCTAGCATGCAGAAATTGGAATCTGACATCAAACCATAATTATTTGTTTGATTCAGCACAGACTATTTACCACAATTACTTTCAAGGGGAGGACAGTTTTCTAGTTGCAGGCAAAATCAAGCTACCATGTTTATATAAGTTTAATTACCAAACAACATGCCATGTGCAAATAAGCATGTTTGACAATTTGAATGCTTGGAATTGTTTTGTTAATCAGGTCTAATGTCATATTGACATGAAGAGGAGAGTCAATTGACATAGTTGCTTTGTTCTTATGTATTTACTCTGAATCTCATGTAAACCTATTTTTCTTTGCATTTGGCTTGATGCATTCATAGAGATGTTAAATATACAGTCAGCTGCAGCGTCTGCTTCCAATTCTCTATTGTAGTATGTATGTATGCACGTAAGTATGTTCTCTGAACATCTTATAATTTGCTTTTTTGTTACTTTTTCCATTGATACTTCGGATTCACTATTATAAATGGTTGAGAAATGTGATATAGTTTCTTGAAGTACACTCATCCTTGATTGAAGTTGGAATTGTTATAAGACTTTGTTCTTTTCTAAAAACTTCTTTATTTTTCTTAATTCCAGAGACAGGGAACGATACGTACAAGGGGATTATCGTTTCAGACATGGATATTGCAAGCACAACCCTAGAAAAATGGTAAAGACTTGGGCAGAGAAGGAAATGAGAAATCTCATGCGGTAAGGATTGAAGTTCATTTGATGAATTTTTCATGTTGCTTGCCAGGTATTAAAAGGCATTTCCAGATGGTAGGTGATTGCCCCACTACCTAGTGCCTAGGCAGTCAACACTAAAATAATATTAAAATAGTAGAGGTAAACATATTATAAATAAATAAATAAAAAATATATATATATATATAGACACACACACACACACACATTATAATCTTGTAATAGATGATTTTTTGGTGTTCTTTGCTTATATCTGAACCTTAAAACAGGATTCAGTTGTTTTCTAATGTTTGCTATATTTGCACTTGCAGAGTAAAAGCTGCTGGAATCCGATGTCCAACACCATTGCTCTTAAGGTTTCATGTTCTTGTCATGGAATTCATAGGTGCTTGCTTTTTCTTCTATAAGCTACAGTTATGGATACGAATCCCCTGTAATATACTATTTGCTTCTTCTATTTTTCTGTTTTTGTTTATCCATCTTAGAAACCATTTTTAACTGCTTATTGCAATGGTAGCAGGTATTCTACATTTTTTTTCTTGATTGAATATTTTAAGACAGCATGATTCAGTTTTACTGAACCTAATATATGATGCAGGAAAAGCTGGCTGGGCTGCACCTCGCCTTAAGGATGCCGTGTTGTCTGAAGATAAATTGCGTGAATGCTATGTAGAGGTATACATTAAAATTCTGTCATACTGGTTAATTGCTTCTTAGCATAGATTTCTTAGATGTCATTGGTCTTCGTTATGACAGACATGCAATGAGGGAAAGAAGTGGGGAAGAAATTATCAGAAGAGAATGCTAGAATTCACTTCACGAGATTGAGATAAAAAGAAATAGAAAGCTTTTTTTTCTCAAGTTTGTAGAATAAAATTCTTACAAACCTTCTACATGAGTTATTTATAAAATATTTGCACTATATTTCGAAAGAAAAGAAATAAGGATGGGTAAAATAAGAAAAAATACAACATCCAATGTTCATTTTTGGGACAGCCATTTTGAATAACAACCTTGTAAATGCAAAAATGAATTAGCAGTTTAGTTTCTAAAAGGTCATTTTGACGCACTACATTAAAGCTTATAATTGAAGCACTCATTCAGTGATATCATGATTTGAGGCATCCTTACAGTGTTCTTAAACAAACTTAAATTTTCTTCCCAAAATTTGGATTGATTACAAATTAGTTAGTTGGCTCAATTTCTGTACCTTAGTCCTGGAAACTAAAAACCACTTATACAGCTTTATACAGGCATGTTCTTAACTTGCATCATTTGTGCCTGGAATAATCCACTAGGTTCTTAATATTCCATTGGAATGTCTATGTATGCATTGGATCTGTATAACCTTTGATATACAAATTTTTTTCCTTTAAGGAAAGACCATTCTTTGGACTAATCCATGGTGGCGCCATCAGTTAGTTTTTTTATTTGATTTTAATGACATACTTGGAACATAAGGGTGCGTTTGGTTTGCACGTTTTTCATTTTCATTTTTTGAAAAACGCGCGTTTCTGAAAAATGATGTTTGTTTTGCATTTTCTGTGTCTGTTTTCTAAAAAAATAGATAGCATTTTTTGAAAAAATAGAGAATGACGAAAAGTTATTTTCTATTTTCTAGAAAACGTGCATTTTTCAGAAAATGAAAATGGAACATGTGTAAACCAAACGCACCCTAAGTTTCTTTGATGATTTCCCTTGTCATTAAACTTTAATATTTTTAATGAACCAGAAGTGGTGGATTTTTTTTTGATAAAAAAACAATCATCTATTGTGATTTCAGATCATTACAACAATGCGAACATTATATCAGAAGTGCAAATTGGTACATGGTGATTTAAGTGAATACAACATACTTTATTTTGAGGTAAGACTTGCTGTCCTGCAAAATTATTTGTTAGCAATAGCAATAGCAATAGCAATAGCAATAGCAATAGCAATAAATTAATTAAACATGTGCAAGCCTTTTCATGCTTCATTCCATTTTACAGGGTCACTTGTACATAATTGATGTCTCGCAATCAGTAGACCTTGATCACCCTTCTACTTTCGAATTTCTGAAAGAAGACTGTCTTCATGTTTCAGTAAGTTGATGTTTTTTACGATCCATTTCCTCTTTTGCCCATTAAATATGTCAGACATACTCCTGTTAATTTGGTTGCAGGATTTTTTCAGAAAGCATGGGATTGCTGTCATGACTGTTATGGAATTATTTGATTTTGTGGTTGATTCATCCCTTGCTGACGAAGATGTGGATGATTATTTAGAAAAGGTGCTAGACTGTCATTGATGGTTGACCTATCTTTGATTCCAAAGTTCGATGAGTGTAGTTTCTTTTCCATTTTGCTCAATATAACTATCATTGTGTAAACGTTTCAGATTCAGCAAAAAGTTATAGAAAGAGGAGAGATGGTAAACCAAGAAGATGAAATCGAACCAACCATTTTTGTGCAGGTTTTCCTTTATCCTTTTTGTGCTTGCCATTTATATCCTTTCTCATCTTTATGCTTGAGAAATTCTAAATTGAAGGCTTACCTGTTCCCTGATTGTGCATGTTTAACCTTTTCAAGACCCTTGATTATGTCAAGAAATGCGAGGAAGATTTAGTTCAGATGGCTATGCTCCAACGCCCATCAATGGCATATCAGCTAAAAGCAGAAGAGATGTATGACCAGCCTTTGTTAGGATTTATACAAACTCGAAATGCAAGTAACCAACAGGAGCAGCAAATTTCAAGCAATGTTGGTGCCCCTCCAACTTTGCTAGAGGATCAGCAGACTGAGCAACCGCTGCAAGTTATTGATGAAACAGGGAGCGATGATGAATCCAGTACAGACTCAGAAGATGGTTCATCCTTCGCTAGCGAGCACGAGATGGGTCCTGATGAGAAAAGAGCTGCTCGGAAAGAGCACAAGAAGAAAGTGAAGGAAGATAAAAGAGAAGCAAGAAAGAATAAGAAGCTTACCAAGGCTGATAAGAAGAGAAGAAAGAAGTTGGCTAAATCAAAGTGTCGGCGATAACTTCATACAAGTTTGGCATCATAAAAAGATGTTCGCTCATATTTTTTGTACCGAAATTGTTCGTGGTATTGTGTGATATGTTTCATTTTAGGAATATTCCTTTCTAAGAAATTTTGTTCCAAGTGGTTTGTATGCTCAGCTTTTGTTTTCTTGGGGCTGATTGCGGTTGTTCCCATGTTCTGCACAAGTTTGTCAAAATCTTAATATTAATTTTTTAGGGAGAATTATTTTATCCACTATCTTGTAATTAAATAGTTAGTTTATTTATTTATTTTATTAAAATATATTTATTAAAATTCTTGTAATTATCTACATAAATCTACTATGTGTTGAATTTTATTTATATCATCCAATGACAAATACTCTTGTCATTATTGTTGAAAAAACATTAATTTATTACTTATAACTAAACAAAATATTATTCAATGAACTGAAAGCATATCGTTTTAACATCATAAGAATTTATATAGAGCTTTATATTTCTTTTCCCTTATATATTTAAAATAAAAAGAAACAAATGAAATCAATTAGTACATTTAAATAAATAATTATTGTATAAATTTGTGCATAACTGTTTATGAATTTTATTTATAAAGATAAATTAGTTGAAACATTCACAAATAAATTTAATGTTTGGTTCAATAAATTTAATTTATGTTAGATCAATAGAAAAAAGATAGAATAAACAAACTTAACACTAGTGAACTTGGTTCATATTGGATGAATAAAGTTTATAAATAATTTATAGATAAATTTATTTATTAAATCATGTAAAATTTCATTATAAGTATTTTTTTAAAAATTTTATTAAAATACTTAAAAGTATAATAAAGTATAATACTTGTATAATCTTAAATTATTTAAAATATGTTAAAAATATAAAATTGTGTAAGTTTCATATATTAGACAAATATTTAATTTATAAGGCCAATGACTTTGATATTTGAGTTTGATAAAAAGCTAATTAGATCCGTTCGAGCTTTATAAGATTTTTAATAAATAAGTTTGAATAAGCTTGATAAATAAATAAATAAGTTTGAACACCCAAAACTTAACTCTAGTGATGGTGGATTTAGTCAATTAATCGACGACAGACTAACAAACCTATAAGTGAAGCTAAAGACATTGAAAGCTTTTTAACCAAGAGAGTGATTTGAAGTTAAAAAGGTTTAGTTAGAAATCTTATCTTCTCTAGTGGACAAATTGAAAATTTTCTAGTTCTAGATGAAACTTAGGTGTCCCTAGATCCTAATTTTAGTACCAATTTTATTTATGTTTTTATTTAATTTAAACAAATTATCAAATATAAAAAAGAGATTATTAGTATAATCATATGCTTAAGCATATATTTTATTATTTGGACAAAGATCTAAATTAGATTATATTGTGATGGTTGATGTTGTATGTCACATGTATAGGCTTTGACTTTAGATTTTGATGTTTAAATAAAGAATTTAAGTTAGTTTTTTATATCTAATGTGTGTATGAAGCCGTGTAACGACTTGGAGACTTAACATGGCCAAGCTTGGGTCGGTGGCTCAATGTCCATTTGATATTGGAGAAGTATAGTATGAGACAATTGACGGATCATAGGATGAGTAGCATCAATGTGCAACTTTGCTGGATGAGGTAAACTAAATAAGTGAAGGATGAAGGATAAAACATAGAGTGAGCCGAGAGTTTGAAGCATCTAAGGGATGAGTAACATGATGGAAAACAATCTCATGGGCTTTGAGGAGTTATAATATAAAATCTTGAGTTGAGAAACTTCTACTTGAGAGGATAGACTTTAGTTTTGAAGACTTGACCATTAAGGTGGCTTTAACTGATGATCTAATGAACCGAGAGTAGCCATTAGTCGACTGGTGGTTGAGTTAACTAAGTAGTTGAGTTAAGTTGATCAACCGATGAATAAAATATTTTTGTTTGTGACTGAGTTGGTTGCATATTTGATTGATTTGGAAGTAGTAGTGACTATTGATTAATTTAGTTGACTGATAGTTGTTGAGTCGACTAGATAGTTGGCTCAAGAATCAATTAATTAGTAGACAAAATATTTTCTACCTCTAGCCGAGTCAACTCGTAAATCGACTATTCATCTAATAATATGATACAAAAGTTGGAGATAATTGTTGATTTGATAAGTAGAGTAATTATGGTTTGACAGCCTAAGGACTAAGATAATTTAGTTGATTGGGGTAATCATTGACACTTTTAAAGTAGTTGTAATATGAAAAACAATTGATTAAGATCAATGATAGACCAATAAACCAACTAGTGAAAGGAGGATGAAGACTAACGTTTGAAGTTAGAAACCTTATTCTCCTCTTGGGAAACTAAAAAATTTCTTAACTCTAGCGGCCAGCGGGAGCTTAGATGTAGAAGGGACCTGATTTAGGTCTCAATTTTATTTGTGATTTTATCTGAATAAATTTTTAAACATCAAAAGGGAGAAAATTGTGATGTAATCATGTCCTTTGTGATCTGACAAGGAGAATTGAGTTGAGCTCAGACGAAGGAGGTGAACTATATAGGTGAAGAGTGAAGGATGACACATGTAGCGAGCTAAAGCTTCAATGCATTTAAGAGACGAGTTACTTGATGGGTAATAAGTAGTTACAAAGTAAACCCTTAATTGTGTTGAGAGTTGAGAGACTTGTACCTAGGAGAGGGAGAGGGTGATGTTTAATGTAAGTGAATACTCGACAATTAGGGTGATCATTATAAATGATTGCTTGGTTGATTAACTTTGCATCAACTCTATTTGTGATTAGACTATATTAAGTTGAATCCATAGTTGACTTAACAAGTCAATCGATTGTAAGTGACCATCAATTGACTAAGTCATCAATGTTGGTGCAATCAATTTTAAGGGTTTTGAATGTTTGTTTGAATAATATATTTAAGGAAATTAATTTAGTAAGGGTGACCAAATAACTTGATCAAGGTTAGATCAAATGGAATGTAGAGTCCATCAAGTAAAGTCAAGGTTGACTTGAAGCCTAGAAGTGAGTGAGAAATCTAAGTAGGACTAGATACTTGAAAGGTTGGTGAAAAGATCTAATGGGACTATGCACTGCAAATCCTAGTCAGACTAGGCAATAAAAGTCCCAGTGGGACTAAGCAAAGGGAAGACCTTGTTGAGAATCCGGTAGTGGAAGTTCTAGTGAGGGTAGATAGTAGAAGTTCTGGTTAGGGAAGACCTTGTTGAGACCTTATTAGGTTTTGCATGTTTTACTTGTTGTTTGCTTGTTTGTTTTATAGGAAATAACAATTGGACAAAAGCTCGGCGAGACCAGTTGGGAATTGGTCTCGGTCACCGGACTCATTGTTCGGTTGACTGGAAGGTAGTTTAGTTGATTGAAAAGTTTGGTTGACCAGAAGTTGACATGATCCGATTCACACAAGTCGGTCACTGATAAGTTTTAATAGACCTCAAGGTGATTGGAGGGTGCTTCGGTCAATTGGGATGTCAAAACTTAGCCAAAAAAGGATTAAGTTTGCAACTGTGTCAGTACCGATCCAGTTAACCAGAGGAGCGTCAAGTTGACCGAAGAAGTGCCGATCAAGCTCTATAAAAGCTAGTCGAGGCAGCGTCTTCCAGATACTCTTGCAATCAACATCTTCATTCTCTTACTCGAAAAGTGCTCCAAGTTCTGCCCGTGTCATCCATGACGAACATCATCGCACTCAGGACTTCTAGATCGCAAACAGGAGTTTGTTTGCTTAATTCTATTAAGCGTTAATTACTTATGTTTATTTTATTTATTTCCGCTGCGTAAATAAAAGAATGATGAAAAATACGATTAAGCTATCCACCCCTTTTCTGGCATCGAAATGTTTAAACATTTTAAACATTCGATTGATTAAGTTTTCATACAGATCCGTCGAAGATAGAAAATCAAGTCAAACGAGGAGATAAAAGGTAACGATTTTAAAGTTAATTTAAAATTATACGGAACATGTTTCAAGTGCATGGAAGTAAGGCACTATAAAAATTAGTCCTCGATTTTTAAACCTTACCTCTCAAGTAAACAGAATATTAATATAATTAATCCTAACTTAATAAAGAGAATTTAATTAACAAGAATAATTTATTTACTAAAAAATCAATTAATTTGAAATTAATTAAAAATAAGTTGATCAATTTAAACAATCATCTAAAACTTAATCAACACTTTGATAAGTCAATCAAGGTCGACATAAACCTTAGTAGGATCAATCAAAAACTTGATGGACTAAAAAATTAATTTGAAAGATAAACGAATTAATTTGGATTTAATTATACAAAATAACTTTGAATTAATCAACTCAAATATAATTAATAATTCAAATTTAAAAATAATTAATGGTAATATACTTTTAAATAATAAGAATTTCTCAAAATCAGAAAAATAATCTTCAAAATAAAAAAATCATTTTTAAAATCTAAGAATTTCAAAAATTATGATTTGAAGTTTAAAAATGAGATTTCAACTTTTAAAAATCAGAATTCAAATTTTAAAGAAAATAAAATTTTCAACTTCTAAAAATAAGAATTTTAAAAATTCAAAAAAATAGTTTTCAAATCTTTAAAAAAATATAATTTGAATATTAAAATAGAAATACTAATTTTAAAATTTTGGAAAAAAATTAAATTTAAAAATAAAAAAAATTCAAGTTTCAAATTTAAAAATCATGAAAATTCAGATTTAAATTTCAAAAATTGTAAAAGTCAGTTTTCTAAAATTATAAGTTCGAGCAATAAACTCAAAAATTTTGAAGGTTCAAAATTCAAAAGATAAGTTTTTAAACTAAAAAAAATACAAGTTTTTAAAAAAATTGGAAAACCAAAATGATATTTTACAAAATCAAATTGATAAATTAAAAAAGATCATTTATCATGTATCTAAAACTCAAAAATTAGACTTGAATTACAAGTCTAATAGAAATCAAGAACTTAAAATTCATAAACCAAGTTACAATCAATTACCATTTAATTATGCAATAATCAATAATAGCTCACTTGATAAAACCACAAACCTTAAAATTATAATGTGTTAAAGTGAATTGATACATTCATTGTTAATACAAAATGCATCAAATAGAAAATTTTGTTACATTAAAAGACACCAACATCTTAAGTGCTTGATTGTTATGACATGCTTGATATGTTATGCATGTTAAAATTGCCATGCTCATTCATACTTTATTGCAATATGTAATGTCTCACATGCCATGCATTCTATCCACGCTTTTAATTTCTCATCTTAGAACGGATAAATAGGGAAAATATAGGACAAAGGAGTTAAATATTGACCAATAGTATTAGAGAGGGTTGAGATGATAGTAGATTAAGAAAACTTTGTTGATGTATCTCTAGGTTGAATCATGAGTATTCTACTTGTGCAATCGACTTTGTGGATCTAGCTGACCTTAGTTCAATCTGGGTTATTTAGACCAAGACTTAATATTAAGTTCCATGTGTTGGATCTTTTAAAAAAATTTTATCTTAGGCACGTGATCATTTTAATGATGTCCATTGTGACTCATCACATCCTGAAAGCTTATTCTAAAAACATTAGTTTGGCGGACTCAAAGTTAATTTGAATCTAACACAAGATCAAACTTTCTTAGACAAAAAACTTAGTCAAATTAAAATTGAAAAGCTCATCTCACAAAAATATAATGCTACTATGTTTGTGTGTATTGAGACACATAGAACAGGTGAGATGGTAGGAAAACTTAAATTGAAAATATTTTTGAAAGGTTTTCAAAAATCTATAGGAATATTTTATTAAAAATTATTGACAAAATAGGGATTCACATAATGATGTTTAATGATATTTCATGTTTGATTGAGTGTACTATATATACATTTTTAAAAATCTATAAACTATTAAAAATTATTAACCATCACTTAGATTCTAAATCCATAAGTTAACCAAATCTCTTAAACCCTTAGATACTTAGGTATGCCTTCCTTATAGCTAACTTAAATGTCCTAAGGGAGTGTCAGATTAAGGGAAAGATTTTTTTGAAAGACAAAGTTTTTAAATATTTTTTTGTTTCAAAATTAAGTGTTAAAACAAATTTAGAAAATTTATTTGGAAATTTTTGCCAAAATTACTTTGAAAATAAATTTTAAAAGATGATTTCAACATATTTATTTTCATCCCTTTCAAAATATCCTTCTCTTATTAAATCTTCTAAGATACACTTGTATTTCAAAAATGTTTCTATTTTCAAAAAAATTGAAAATTTTAAAAAATACTTTCAATATGTATTTTTCAAAAGAATTTGAAAATATGCTTAAAAAATCTCACCTTACAAAAATTTCAATCTTTTTTGATAAATACTTATCAAATTTATTTTGAAAAATAAATGATCCTGTCCGAGCGCTGAGTCGACGGACACTGGGGACGTGGCTCCCTCTCTGCTGGTTCCTCGCGCGCTCCTGTGTACCTGCAACAAAGTCGTGACGGGCGGGGTTTCCCGGCGATGACCCTCCGACGCTCAAGTCAGGCAAGAACTAGTGAAAAGGTGGCTTCAAAGGCAGAGGATCGCATACCTCCGGTGAAGTCTGAGGGCCCTTATATAGAGCCATGAGAAACTTGGTGCACGCACATCGAGACGTGCACGTGTCATACCCCATACCCTGTATGAGCTTGTCAGAAAAACATGTCTGATGCCATACTGCTACAGTCCGAGCACTTCCTTGATGGGACAGCAGAATCTTCTGTCGTACAGTCCTGCGTACGGTCTGATCATCGAACATGCTTGTTGTCAGTGATAGGGGTTACCAGGATGACGTCTCCACTGCCCTGTGCCATGTGCCCTGGGGTTTCTTCTTCCCGAGCGGATAATCCCTCTGCTCGGCGGACACCTTACCTCCGACCCGGCGTATATGATATCCGGCCGGGATGATTCATGATCACCTGCTCGGACTAA
>JBBMJZ010379268.1:0-16604 GCA_037833815.1 Zingiber zerumbet
ATTCCAATAGTTTGTTCCTTTCTATCTTAGTCATGAGTAACTGTTTATAATTTATAAAGAACCGATAACATGATCTTATGTGTGTGACACCACATACCATGTTATCTACAATATAAATTAACTGAACAATCTACAAATAATAAATAAATGTAGACATTTGGCCAATGTGATTTTTTTATTTCTAAAATAAATATTTACAAAAATAGGCTTTTAGTATACACTCTAACATTTCTTATGTCGGTACTTGTTGGTTTTGATTTTCCCCAACAATACCGAGGATAGATTAAGGAATGTGTCACCATAGTCTCCTATCATATATCTCTAAATGGTGGCCTTTATGGATTTTCAGTGGACAACGTGGCTTAAGGCAAGATGACTCATTATCACTCATGCTTTTTGGGTTATGCATTGAGGTATTATCAAGATGAATTCATGAAGCTTACCTCCAATCATATTTTCACTTCCTCCCTATGTGCCAAGAGGTTGGCATCGCCCACCTTGCTTATGCAGATGACTTGATGTTGTTTGCATAGGCGGATGAACCCTCCATCAAGGTGTTGGCGGGCTGCTTGGAACAATTCGATAATAAAGCAGGCTTGAGGGATAATCCATTGAAATGCCACATGTATATGCGGGTATGGATGATCGAATGAAGGATCGACTACTCCACATCATTGGGTTTCAAGAAGGCACGTTTTCTTTTCGATACTTGGGAATTCCACTTGCGGTGGAGAGGTTAAGGATGCTATCATAAGGAAGATAACGGTCTAGTCGAAACACACTCTATCATATGCGGCCCACCTTGAGTTGGTTAGATTGGTCCTCCAAGGAGTGGTGTGTTATTGGCTATCCATGCTCTCTATCCCTAGTGGTGTTATAGAGAAAATCAAGAGTACATGTCGAGCGTTATATCCTCCAATATCTTAGGTCATTGTTTGTCTTTCTAAATCTGATGGTGACTATCGACATCGTGATCTACATGTATGGAATGAAGTTCTATTAAGCAAGACGCTTTGGGACATCCAATCCAAGATAGATTCACTTTGGGTGAGATGGGTGTACCAACACTATATCCAAGGTTCTGATTTTTGACAATGGGATATCAAGACCTTGGACTCCCCTCTTATTAAGCGACTTGTGGACATTCGCAATAAAATTCTACAAGGTTCACAAGGACAAGGGGCAGCAAACATGGTGTTGATTAAGTGGTTCGCTACGGAGAAGAAAGGGAATGCACATGCCTACGATTTCTTTAAACCAAGAGGGAATGTGGTGCCTTGGGTGCCCGTGGTTTGGAGGCCAAAGATCATGCCAAAGCATCATTTCAAGGTATGGCTACTTGAGCATGGGAAACTACAAACGACGGATAGGATTCCATATGTGCAAGACAAGACTTGTGTGCTTTGTAGGCAGTATGAGGAGTCAAATGCACATCTATTCTTTGAATGCCCTATCACCTATCCTCTATGAGGCAAGGTGAAGCGATGAATGGATATTAGACATGAGGTTCGAACAGTAGATGAGCTATTTCTCAAGTAAAATGAAGCTCGACATCTAGGCATCTCAAGTATGATCTATGTCTTGTGGGAAGCCCGCAACTGATGTCGTTTCGATGAGACTGCTCTAGATGTTGATAGAATGCTTCATAAGATCCAAATACATGCCTATCGATTTGTGGACTTGCGTTGACAGGATGAATCCAGGGATGGCTGTGTTTGTGGGTCTTGGGATGTGCTTGACCATGTACTTGTGATGTGCTTGTCCATGTGCTTGTGATGTGCTTGGGATGTGCTTATCTGAGTGCTTGAGATGTGCTTGGATTGTGCTTATGATGTGAGTGTTTGTGCGCTGTTAAAGGAGATTATTTATACAACTCATGTATAGAGGTGGGTGGATGGAGGAGTTTCCCTCATGTGTCTAGGTGGATGATTGTGCGCGTGTATTGGTGTATTGGTGTCCATGTACTTGTGATGTGCTTGTATCCATATAGTTGTGGTTGTGGGTGGATGAAGGAGTTCACCTCATGTGTATCAGTGAATGACCCCCACTTTATGATTTTATCTTCTGTTCAGCTGATAGAGGTTACAATCTCTTAAAGTATTTATAATACATTTACCTATTTAAAAACAACAACAACATTACTTGATGTGCTCAATGATTCAAAGCTGGTTGTTAGAGCATCCACATCCACTTCTTTATCCAAAATGTACAATTTAGGATAAAAAAAGTTCTTTATTAAATTTAAATATCTATTTTTATTACTCCATATATCAACTTCCCTATTTTTTCTCACCTCTATAATGTTTAGAAAATAGAATATATTCCCTAAATTTAAAAAAATACTATTCATAAATATAAAATTTAGAAAATAGATACTATACTTATTAATCTTCCTATCTAAATTTTTGAGTAAAATTTTTAAATAGGATAACCGACGTGGATGCTCTTATAGAATGTGATGCATAATGACTAATTGTTTTTCTGTGTTTGTTTTCTTTTAATTGGATTATGAATTGATCAAGTATGTGACGAACCATATAGTTATCTATATTAGAATGCTAAAAATTAATCATGATTTGTGAATGTTTGATACAATCTTCAAAAACTATTTTACATTCATCAACCAAATAAAAACAGCATTCTGTTAAAGAGTTAAAAGTGCGGTGTTAGTTTCTAAATCCCTACAATGCTATCAAATGTCATGGAGTGATAATCACAATCATCTGTATTAATTGATCGATGCTTGAGGTATCTTTGTTGCTTGACATGGATCAGTTTACTTGAAGAACAAGACTAGCAGATGGATCCATGACAGTTACTGATTAGACTAAATAGTCGTCTTGAGGTGGTACAATTCTCCGGAGCTCGGTTGCACTTGAAGAAAAACCCGATTCTGTAAACTGAGACCGACATGGATCAGAAACAAAAGTTTCTGGTGGAGAAAAGGGCTGCATGGAAGGGCAGTAGAGAGGCTGCAGCGTGCGTTTACTATCAGGAGAGTCTCGCAAGGAAATTCTACAGACAGGGCATGTCGAATGTTGCTTCAGCCATATATCTATGCAAATAACATGGAAATTGTGCCCGCAGAAAGGGAGAATGCGCAAGACATCCTTCTCTTGGTAATCAGCAAGACACACTGTGCACCTACAAAAGGCAGAAAGATGAGTTAGGCATCTCAGCTATGCCCATTCCAAATTTGAATGAAAGTTAAACTATACATGGAAACAAAAGACAACCGACAAATTATTCAAGTAAAAAGATAAGTTCATGCGAGTGAATAGTCCAAGTTGACAGAATGACAATACAGAATGCGAGAACGTGCATTATCCTGATGACAATTTATAGAAGTAATGATGGAGGGGTTATTAGGAGAAAATGATGCGTAAGGATAGATAATAGGCGACTGGTTGAGAGACCAGACACTGACAAGGAATAAATCTGAGAAAAAGTAGCATGCTTACAAATTAACTGTCAACAGACTCATCCCTCTATACTACACTATTGAGAAAGACTACGAAGCAAGGTGGATAAACTCAAGGCTAAATGCTCAAACCACATACTAAAAGTTATGAATTGATTAAGGTTTAAAATCTAGAACAAACTAGAATTTCAGTCCTGATTGGCTTGAGAAATGCTGTCTGTGCTGAGAATCAGTGTCGGCAGTGTGCCAAAGCAACAAACTAGAATAAGAGACAGGTGAAAGAGAGGAGGAAGACACATAGAAGATCTCTTATGTGCACCAAAAGAAGAACAAGATGCCATAAAAAGGACTTGAAGGTTGCCTTGGGCAACAAAAAGGGTGAGAAGGGTCTTCGGAATTGGTCACAAAGTGGTCGCAAATATCTAGGGAGTTTGCAGAGTGGTGGCATGTGTCTCGAAAGCTTGAGCAATTGCACCAAAGTAAATCTCACAATTTCTTCACCGATCTTGAAGGAAATTGGAACTGCCTTGAGCAAAGTTGTAGTTGTTGCTAGAAGTATTGTCATGATGCAGAAGCTTCAGCACCGTCTCAGGAGTCTTGCGAGGTCACAGTTACAAGGTGTCATTGAGTGAGATTTTCATCATCTTAAGCATGTTCTGCATCTTGGTTGACCGGCAAAATGAGAAGATTTGATGGTGTCAACTGACACACAAAGAAATTGTAATAAAAAAAAACCTAATTGGCACCCCTCCCTAAAGTAAAAGCCCAAAAATGCCCTCTTTTTTTCATCCGGATATCATCTAATCAACCAAAATAGCCAATCAATAGACTGCACATAAGTGTTCAAACTGGACCCATATAGATCTATCAAGATGAAGTGGTCATTTCACAATGAAGGATCAAGACTACCCAAAATATTTGCATTTTGATCTATGGATGTCTATCAATGTGAAATGTCCATTTCAAAATGATGGATCACCACCATTCAAAATAAGTAAAGAGTATATATGAGTTCATAGGGTCTCCAAGAGCACATTAACAGTATCACCATTTTAACCTATGAATGTCCAATAAAGATGAAATTATCATTTCACCTTGATGGCCATTTATGAGTTGAAATGAAATTTTGAACCCATCATTATGATCCTGGAGCTCTCTGGAACTCATTCATGCTCTCACACTTTTAATGTTAACCATTGTATGTTCATCAAGGTGAAATGACCATTTCTCTTTGTAGACGTACACATGTTAAAATGCAAATTTGAGACCACCATTGTGCTCTTGTAGGTTCTAGAAAATTGTACATGCTTTCACACTAGCATTTTAATAATTTAGGTATATCAAGGTCAAATAATCATTTTACATAAATGGCCTTTCATTATCAAAATACATGTAAAACCACCAGCATATATGCCCCAAGCTTGCATTTTGACCATTGCAAATGTGGCCATTTTATTTTGATGAACATTCACAGCTTAAAATGTAAATGCGATACATCAATGTTCTTTTGTAGGTCTCAAAATCTCATGCATGCCCTGACACTTCCATTTGAATATTGATCAAGGTGAAGTTATCATTTCACCTAGATGGATATATATAAGTTAAAATGCAAATGTAAGCCCACCAGTGTGCTTTTGGAGGTTGTAGAAAATTATACAAGCCCTCAAACTTACAATTTTAAGAAGTGCGTGCCTATCAAGGTGAATTGGTCATTTCACCTTGATGAATCTACATAGGTGTAGTCTGAGTAGCGATCTAGTCCAAGCAACCAAGTACAATTGGTTGATGAACTAATCCAGTCAACTAAATGGTGCCTGGGTGAAATATGGGAGAATATTTCATAATTTTTCACTTTAGGAAGATGAATCTGTTCGGCATTTGTAAAACTAAGTGTATCCAATGGCCAATTCCCAATTTTTTTTATATGGTTCGAAAAATTCACTTAAATTTAGAGGACTTAAAATTTTAACTGTAACAAACTGTAACAAAAGTTTTACAAATTTTAACTTATGTATCCTAAAAGTAACTTAAACTGTAACAAAATTTTAACTTAAAATAAAAGTGATCCATCAAATCTGCATCTAGATGTCTTACAAAAGAAACTCAAAATTCTCACAATGTCATAGACGGAAGTAAAGATGATTATGGGATTCCATTAGTAACTTATAGTATATAAAGTTTAAGAAGAATTAAAATTTGTAAATATGATGATCAGGAAAGATGAAAACAATACTCCACGCACAAAATGAGATGGAGGGGGAAAAGCTAGAGAAATAAGTAATACGAGTTTTAATGTTTAGTAAATTAAACATCAAAATAGAATGTGTATCATGATGTATAAAGATTATAACAATAATAAACAAACCTGTTATAGTAGGAAAAGTTTCATTTTGTCACCCAAAGTTCACCTCCAGAGTTCTAAAATCAATAGACCTAAAAGTTTCCATACTCTTGTTATTTCACCCCAAAACCATTACCTCCATTGTTTTATGTAGTGACACGACATATCCACCACATCATTATTCTATTAGATAAATTAACAATGTTAATGGTTAGGGGGTGAAGTAATAAAAGTTTGAAAACTCTGTGATTTAACAATTTTTGGAGGGAGTAGTTTGAAATATGACAAATTTCGAGGGCAAAATCAAAATTTTCTACTAAAATATGTATGATGAAAGGGATTTTAAATGATATATAAATGTTTTGTTCCCTAAAATATAATTGATTGATCAATCAAAAGGAAATTTTAAGAACTACAAGAAATTATTTATGGAACAACTAGAAAAAATAATAAGGAGAATTAATGATGATGTAGCAAGACTATATGGGGAGATATGGGGAAAGAAGTTGAAGTAAAAAAATATCAGTTGCAAGGTCATGTTTGAGAAATGCTTAACTAGTCAATACCAACTAATGAAGCTAGAATAGGCCTAAAAAATCATAATAAGAAAAATATTTCTAGTTTTATTGAATTGGATTGATTGGATTGATGAATTCTAAGGATAATAATGTAAGATTTTTCAAACATATAATATAGAAAAAAAAACTTTGGGATGAAAAGGTTCGTAACGATGATATTATGAGAAATACCATTACAAGTAAGATTAGGAATGTGCAATTCTTCCAGAATTGTAACATATAGAGAGAATTGTTAGGCAAGAGAGCACAAGGCTAGTAGCTTCATGCCCAAAAGATAGATATAGTTGTAAACTAAAATGAATTGGAATTGCTATAAGATACCTAGAATTGACCAAAGATCATCTGAGTGAGTACCTAAAAATATATAACATAGTAATTTTTGTAGAAAATATAACATTGATTAAGATATTATTAATAGGATAAAAAATGAGTGGTTAAAATGAATATAATTTCCTAACATCTTGTGTGATACTCTTGTGTCCCTTGTACTAAGAATTATTTTCAACATTGTGGTAAGACTAACCATATTTTATGGGTTAGATTATTGCATAATTAGGAAGAACACACATGAAAGTTAATATAGCAACATTGATTAAGATATTATTAATAGGATAAAAAGTGAGTGGTAAAAATGAATATAATTTTCTAGAGTCTTGTGTGATACTTTTGTGTTCCTTGTACTAAAAGAAATTGTTTTCGACAATGTAGTAAGACCAGCCATATTTTATGGGCTAGAGATTTCATAAGTAGGAAAGAACACACAGAAAAGTTAGTGTAGCATAAACTATAATGCTAACATGAATTTGTTGGAAACCAAAAATACTAAATAAAAAATATCATTTGAGAGAAGTAGAGCTGTAGTTCTTGATATTGTGAGAGAAATCCTTTAGTGGAGATGTTCCAATGGTATAATTAAATTGGATCAATTAGAGTTGGTGTGAGGGATAAACAAAATCCAAAGAAAACTTACTTAAAAGAACTTAGTGTGACTAAAAATATTTTAAATTAATACCAATATAACCTATATAAAGTTACATGGTGGGTATGATTCCTAAAGGAAATAGCCACTCCTAGTAGTTGGGAGTGGGCTCATGGTTTATTTGTTGATGCCACCACTAGAATAGATGACTAATCATGTATTTAGCCATCTTATGGAGAGGCATATCTTAAGAACAATTAGAATTGGGGAAAAGTGGAAGTAGATAGCAAGATGCAACCTTGCCAGCATCAGTTTGCTGGAAAGACAAGCTAATATGCAAATAATCCAACAAAATTAAGTTGATAAACCCAATAATTTCTCACAGTAAGCATATGAACACCACTACATCAAAAATATGTAGAGAAATTAAAACAACGTGTTAAAATAGGATATATAATAAAAGAAACTAATTGTTAGAGAATAAAGTGATGAATAAACGGCCTAAACAATAACCACATCAAAAATGCTTACACCAGTTACACTTGTTGTTAGAATGTTTTACATGAAGAAAGAGCATACCTTTCATGACAAGTAAAACAGATAATAGAGAAGAGACTTAACTTTGATATCAGCTAATCATATAAGTTCCTATTTTTTAAAAAAAAAAAAAAAATACAAATAAAAGTAATAGATTAACCAATAGTGCAACATCAAAAAATACTCGTGTTGATTATTCAATTCTAAACACTTTTCATTAAAATGTGTAAAAAAAATTCAGTTCATCCTTATCTTAAGTTTCAAAACCCAATATATCTGATGATAGCATTGTAAAGGAGATTCAGCATTTCTTCTGTTTTTCTCTCAAATCATTCTCCATAGTAAAGTGGCAACAAAAGGTTCTCTTATGCTGGTTCAGAGAATCATTTTCCCATGTTGAAGTATGCATAAAACAGGTGGGACTAAAAAGGAGCATATCATGTAGCTATATATCTTCTAATAATCTAGTTGTATGATAATAGAATCTTGTAACTATGAATACAGAAATCAACAGGGCAGCCGAGTTCTAAACAAGAATATAAGATGAAGGCATAACTTGTAATACATTTGAAATAATGATGTAATGATATCTGCACAAAAAATGTAAAAGAAGGTAATGTAACTTCATCTGATTGTCAAAGTGAAAACTAGACCTGAAACCGGCAAGTGAAAACATAAGATTATGAAATATTTCATACACAACTTTATAAGTAGTGCATAAGAAGAAATTTCATGCTTCATAAGAATGATTGGAATCACACAGATTTCAATCACACAAATTAAGCAGATAAAAGCCAGAGTTTTGCTTAAGTCAGCTGACAAGAGTCAAGATTGACAAATCATATAGTACATTAAAAGCCAAAGAGTTTTAGTCGATGGATATAGGAACAATCACAAAAGCAAGAAAAATCTTTTATACAAATTATTGACATTGTGAACATGTCAAAAATGAAAGCTCACTGTGTTTCTTGTCCGCATGAAAAGGGAAGATCCCCAAATTTTTTTGTAGGGAAGCTAGAGACTGTAATCGGTTCCAATCCATGAATCCCACGTTGTATCTGTTTTAGGAAGGCAAAAGTAAGAAATTAATAGGTAACCATCTATATTCAAATATCACAGTTTCCATTATCAAAGTGTGATCAAGAAGAAATTCCAAGAGTGCAGCAATCAACCTCTTTCAGTACAGGGCACGCAATTAATAGGGAAAAGAAAGCAGTGAAAATAGAGATACATAAACTGGTAGTTGACTGCGTGCATCTAGATTGTCTCAAAACAAATAACGGAAATAAAAATGGGTAACCTAAAAAGTCAAACTTGATAAGCTGAACCAAAACAAGGCAATTAAAGCAACCTGTTCAATATTAACATCCTTCCTCTATCTTCAACCATTCTATGTTCTATACTTGGTACTCGCAATTAAACAAGGCCCATATGGGGAAAGAAAATTCTCCTTCCCTCTCGTTCGAACTATTCTTCCTTGAGTTACTACCATTCCTAGAAGCTGGGAAAAAGTGGACACAAAGAGAACCCATGGCAAGAATGTGATGTCAAGGACAGAAAACGAATAGTAG
The DNA here is from genome assembly GCA_037833815.1 of Zingiber zerumbet. Classification (NCBI taxonomy): domain Eukaryota; kingdom Viridiplantae; phylum Streptophyta; class Magnoliopsida; order Zingiberales; family Zingiberaceae; genus Zingiber; species Zingiber zerumbet. The sequence goes on from JBBMJZ010379268.1 coordinate 9,368, forward strand.
AATGGCATCCAAATACGCTGACTCATACTCCTGTACAGTCTTCTTTGATCAAAACCCCCACTTATTCTTGTTGCTAACATTCTAAACCCCAATCGGTCCTTAATTACTCAAAACCACTATTCCCGTCTATGGAACAGGAAAGGCAAACAGATGAAGGCATATACTCACAGAATATGAACCGGCAATGCCAAGTTCGGATCTGGCGGCGTCATCAGGAAGCGAAGTTCTCGATCTCCTAAGGTGGATTCTCGCGCAGATGAGCCGCGTGCACACAAAAACTATGAACATGATACTCACCGCGAATCCGATCACTGTCATCACCAGGTTAAGCCCGGGAGAGACCATGATTCCTCCCTTCCCCCCAATCCCACTCCTCTCCTCTCCTCCGATCACAGAGAAGGCATGACGATAAAGGCGCTTCCTTCTCCTCGGAATCTACCGCGATTCCTCGAGGTCACTCCACAAAGAGACGTTGCAAATCACTGGAGCCAGAAGAGAGGAGCAGCGAAGGGACTCCGGTGGCATTCTCCGGAGGGCAACACGGCGGAGAGGAGGAGTGCGACGGACCAAAATAAACGAAAAAATATATGAAATTATGACTCTTCCCACTTCTGCTACTTGTAAATTCTTTCGATTTATAATTCTCACCTTTCATAAATACCCATATTTTATTAATTTTTTTATTTTTATAATTTACTTCCACGGAATGTTATTTAATGCTTCCGTTTTTTCCCTCAAATAAGAGGACTTATTTTATTTCATAAAGGGATTATTATATAATTAAAAAAAAACTCAAACCGCAGCGAACCCTAATTATTGTCAACTTTTTTACTTATGTTGCATTAAAGTTAAGGATAAGTGGTCCTAGTAATTAAGGATGTAACTCACAACTAATCTTCTCATCCTTATCCAATGAAATTATTCATCACAAAAGGTAAAGTATATTTATTTAATGCCACTTTCATATATGCAGGTCAACGCCGCCGGCGACTGAAAAAGGAAACATATTACTTGTCGTGGTTGCTCCACCGCGTGTTTTATTTTCATAATCGTGTAATTTTTTAATGGCGCGATAATTTATTTGGTAGTTAAAATTTTCATGAAATTAATCTATTCGAATAATTAAATATTTAAATTATTAAAAAAAATTCATAATTTTTTCAAGGAAAAGATTCCTTCCGTAGAGTGTTTTTTAAAATGATGATACCTTCGTTGACGGCCCTCTTTTGGTAATTATAAAAAATAGGTTGTGATTGGGATCGATCATTCATAGCCGTTGTGATGGCAATTATGTCATATTATATATGGTGACTATTAGAGCCTTTTGGGAGTAGTTAATTTTTTAGTAATATATAGAAGTTTGTGAAAAGCCACCGTGTCCGGCTTTTATATTTCTTTATTTATTGAAAATTACCGCATTGGAAGATTCTTGATAATTTTATTTCAAATAGAATCATTATGGTTTTACTTTCTAAATTTTTATTTGGTCTTTTCGCATTTAGTGTAGTGCATACTAATCAACAATATCTTATTTGTTAGTGATGGGGGAGGAAGGATATTATTATTTAAAACCCCCCATTTGATTTACTCCTAAATTGTTTGAACATTTTCGTCATTTGAGACTTACCTTCCATCAAATGAATAAGCTAGGATACCCTTCTAAGTTTATACAAAGCTCAAGATCGAGCTTAACCATCCACTTAGTCATGCACGATCATCGACTATTACGTTGTCTAAGAGTGTGAATCTCAAAATTATATCTTTTGGGGTAATACGGTGATTAAAACATGGAGTATTGTCACATAAGATCTTAGGACCGAAACTTGACATGTCCGAGCATACCTTGGCCACTTGCATTAATGACTAGTAGTCACCCTTGATTTACCTCCCTCGTATTAACCTAAGGACGGATTGGCAGGCATGCTGAGGGCAAGCGAATCGTCTTTTTGCCACATGGATCTTAAAATTGTAATATCTCACAACTCATATAGCTTCCAAGTCTTCAACATCATATCACCCTTATGTTAGACTCGTGCGAGATAGAGTGGGGAGGGAATAACTCCAATCACTTCATCTCAATCTTGTGATCATCTTTTGAATGCACAAAAGGAAACTTGAATCGAAATCGACGCCATATGCACAACTTCTAGATTTTACTTAGTATCCACCTGTTAAGGTGACTAGTCCAAGACTTACTATTAGCAATTTTCCTTCGCTATAACAATCATCTTCTTAGACACCTTTGGGAGGTCGAAAAACCTCTTACAAGCTGTTCTTACAAGAATATAACAAGAAAACAAGAAATGCAAGCAAATACCACGAGTACTACCAACTTTACATGAAACTTGCTTTGAATGCTTTCTTGTTGGTTAGAATTGCCTCTTGTTGGTCCAGAAATGCAACAGCACTTCGCTCCAAAACCTCTAAGAATTGGGCCCTATGATTTGCCTTGAAACTCTCTTTTATAAGCTACTGTTCAGGCTGATTTTTGCCTACCAATCTATTGACGTTACTCATCAATTGATTATCATGTCAATTCTGATTGTTTAAACCTGCACAATGACTATTTTTACCTAGCCAATCGATTACACCAATTGATTCGAAGTATTTTGTTCGCTACTAAATAAGTTATCAATCGATTGCCCTAATCGATTGCATCAATTGATTGCTTGAGCAGTAAACTCAGAATTTCAAGTTTAGGTTTTGCCAATAGATTACCACTTTCTGGTAATTGCTAGCCTTGATTTCAACCTTTTCAAAGTTGAATTCGCTTCTTTCTTAGTATCTGACCGACCTTAATCTACCAAGACTTCCTTTGCTCAACATCTTGTGACCCTTGACCTGTTAAGACTTTCTGTTACCCAATATTCAATCAACCTTGGTCTATTAGAACTTTATCATTGCCTTGTATCTGATTGACTTCAACCTACTAGGACTTTGGTGTTGCCTAGCATCCTTTCAACCTTAACCTACTAGGACTCTCTCACTCATGCCTAGTGTCTAGTCCTTCATGACCTACTTGAGCTTTTCTCTTATCAATTTCCCGTTGGACTTCTGATTACCAAGTGTTCTGTCAACCCTAACCCACTTGGACTTTCCTCTTATCAACTTCCCCTTAGACTTTCGATCACCAAGTGTCTAGTCAACCTTGACCCACTTGAACTTTCATCTTACCAACTTTCTATTGGACTTCCGATCATCAAGTGCCCATTTAACTTTGACCCACTTGGACTTTCTTTTTGCCAACTTCCCTATTATACTTATGATCACTAAGTGTTCAATCAATCTTGACCTACTTAGACTTTTTGTTTGCCAACTTCCCTGTTAAACTTCCCACTTTTAGTCAAGTATCTGATCAACTTTGACCTATTTGACTTCTCATATCAACTCCTTATTGTACTTTTGATATCGTCAAGTATCCAATCAACCTTGACATACTTGACTTCTTTTGCTATCAAGTATCTGATTAATGTTGACCCACTAGACCATCAAATATTCAGTTAACCTTGGCCCATTTGACATCTCACTAGCATATTGATCAAATATCGAAATCCAAACTCAAGTCAACCTGAGTTTGGTCAACTTGGTCAACCTTGACCTAAGGTCAATTGCACCAACAATCTCCCCCCTTTTGATATTTGACAATATGTTTAAGTTATGCCAACTTATTAGCCCAACTTTCCTTCTTCTCATGCTAAAGCATGAATGAGGATTTCCTAACTTAAACCATAAATTCTCCCCCTTTGGCACACATTAAAAATCTTTTCTTAAGATCCATTCACCTCAACCTTCCAACATCACAATGGAGGTTCCCTACCTTCTATTGTTTTCAATACTCAACCTTGAGCATACACCCATCATTCTTCTTCTCAATCCTTCAAATCTCCCTCTTTTATATCCAAATCATGCCTTTAAGGTGGACCTCACCCTCAAAGCAAGCTTCAACTTCTATCACTACACCAACAATGATTTAAAGTTCCTAAACCTTTAGAAAAATCCTAAAAATTTAAGTCATGAGGTTGAAAATTTAACCTTGAATCTAAACCTTCTCCTTAAATCTTCATCTTCCCCTTTTTAACATTCCTTTCTCTTTTTCATCAAGAAAATCACCTTTAAATGTTTATTCAAGCATATCAAAGGGTTAGGGATAGTTACAATACTTAGGGGTTGCTTAATCGATTGAAATAAACTTATTTCATCCAAAATTGCAGCTACTAATCAATTGTTGCATGTACCAATCGATTAGTAGCAAACACCAATCGATTGGTGGACTAAAAATCTAAAAAATTAATTTTTCAGATCGAATTTTAGAAATGCAAAATTAATTCTATGATTTTCAAAAAATCATGAAAATCATATAGACATTATTTATGTCAAATATTATTAGAAAAAATAGTTTTATATAAAAATATATCTTATTTTCAAATAATAGTACAAAGTCTAACTTTGTATGAACCTTATTAATGATGATTCCTATCAACAAATAGACTTGACTAAAATTTTTTAAAATACTTTTGAAATGTTTTTCAGATACAATTTGCAACCATAATCTGCGGGCTAATTGCTCACTTGTATATTAGCTTTTTCCCATGATTGGTCATGTAAAATATATTTGTTTTGATGATATTAAAGCTCATTTTGATACATCAAATTGCATCTAGAACTTAGTTCATTATCCTAACATTTCACTTGTGTTTATTATATCTCAATACACACACAAGTCATCCTATGGTCCTTGTGAGATGTAAAATAAGTGTTTTCCGAAATCAATGGATCACACATCTTTATCTATGCATTTTAAATTTAACCATCCTACCTAAGATGTCAACCAATGTCATATTTGTTCTTAATTACAAAGGATTGATATAATACATGTAAATGAGTATTACATATATCAAATGCATACTTCCAAAAGAAAAACTATCATAATCTAATGATACATGTATAACATGATATATATCAAATATCATGGCAAGATGTAATATTTGTGTATATGATGATGTCATGGCATGTGATATAGCACACAAGCATGACATTTATGGCAAGAAAAAAAATACTTAGATTTTCTATCTTTATGTTATCAACTAATCACTATATCAAATACATGATTTGATATAAGCTACCCTATCTCCCTTAAATGTGCTAAAAACTAGAAAACCTTCCAAGGCTTCATTCTCAAGATATCACAATACCTTGAAAATATCCTAAAATGCTAACTTCAATATAGTTAGGTTAATAACCCTTCCAATTTGGGTTAACACATCCTATACCCATATAATGTGAAGAGATCACACTCTTAGAAATCCAATACCTACTAGGTACTCACTAATGATAACTTTTCTAAATACCTTCCTAATGACTTTTCTAAACTTCTTAGAAGCCTAAGTCATTATTGTCTCCTCAAGGTCAACATTAAGGATGACTTCCCTTGCAATCTTGATTTGACTCTTAGACTTAGAATTAGTTCCATAGTTATATGGAATTTTATGGTATAAGACCATAATTTTCTTGGACATAGGTCTATATCCCAAACATTTCTTACCCTTGATGGTTCTTGCCTATCTAAGCCTAGATTTTTATTCTTGGACCATTTAACTTCATTTATCATTTTCCTAAGGGTCTTTTCTAGCTTATTGGGTCTTTATCTCAAAACTTGATTTTCCTTTTCTAAATCATTAATCCTTGACTTTTCATGAATGTCATGATCATTTTTCTTTCTAAACATATGTCTAAATTTCTTAGGGTTCTTGCCTAAATTGTCCCTATCCTTAGATTGGATAGGTCTACCATTAAACACCCTAAACTTTTCACTATGTTTATGAAATTTTCTATTTTCATGGTACTTAGCACCATGATGATAAAATGTATTTCTAACATGTTTGTTATCTTGAAATAAATAAATACCATTAACTAATTGTACCTCTGATCTTGCCCTAGGTGCTCCCTCTAAACTTAAGCTCCCTCTTTTGTTCTTACTTGAAGACCTCCCCTTTGGACATTGATTTTGATAATGTCATTTTTAATTGCACAAGAAGTGCACAATGTCCTGCCCTTTCATATCAAGGTTCTGACTTCCTTTAACTTTTCTCTCATCTTGGGTGCCAACATAGTTTTTTTATTTGTCAAGTTAGGATACTTGCTCCTTGTAATGTCATTTTTCTCCACACTCGAAGCAAATAATATGATTTTTATTTTTAGCAATTAAAATTGTTATTCCTTCCCTCGTATAGGTGGTGCATTCTTCTTCCTCATTGGCTCTTGAAGTTTAGGGTTCTTCTTGTTTTGGTGTTATTGAGCTCTCCCCCTCAATCTTTGAGGTGAATGTTTCTTCGTCTTCCATCTCAGATGTTGAGCACCTTTCAACCTTCGAGTCATTGTGCTCTAGTGTCAACAAATCTCCTTCCTTGGGCTCGTCTTCACTTTTTGTCGATAATGGATTTTCATGGAGCTTAGTCAACTTGCTTCATAGCTCTTTTACATATTGGTATTTATCTAGCTTACAAAAAATATTATAGACATTAAATTAGTCAAAATCTTGGTTACCTTATTATGAGCCTCGGATCTCTTGATTTACTCCTCGGTCCATTTGCTCTTTCAAAGATGATTTCCCTTTTTATTGTTAGGAGCTTCAAATACGTCCTTTAGAGTAAATCATTGTTCTATATTCATCGTGAGAAAATATTTCATCCTTAATTTCCAATGCTTGAATCCTCCCAATTTGAATTTTGAAGGTACTCGAATGTCATATCTAATCCATCTTAGGGATTCATTGTGAAGTAGAATCCTTTTGATGATCAGTCCTTTGACTTGTTGATATTAGAGGGCTCAAAATTTCAACTTCTTCTTCTTCCTCTAGCTCGTGCTTCTTTCGACAGTTAGTCCGATGAAGAGCGGTCTTGCTCTAATAACACTTGTTAGGACTAGTACGAGCTAGAGGGGGAGGGGGTGAATAACTCCAATCGCTTTGTCTCGATCTTATGCTCATCATTTGTGTCACGCCCCAGAAGACTCCCTGCTAGACAAAAAAAATCCGGCAATATCTACCCTATACCGGTGACAATCTGAAATATACATACATTCAAAATATACATTAGCCACATACGGCTGGAATATATACACAACCATGCAGTATATATAATCAGCCCACTCGGTTGGAACAGAATAAACACAACCACGCAGTTATATATATATTTAACAGCCCACTCGGCTGTACTAAAAACCAACACAGCGGAAAAAC
>JBBMJZ010379281.1:0-16601 GCA_037833815.1 Zingiber zerumbet
CACTTGGACTTTCCTTGTTGTACCTGTATCCTGCACACTCATAATGCATATCAAATACAACAATAATCCTAACTTAAGCCTTTGCCCAAACATCAAAACCTAGGGTCACTAGATTGCTCCAACACCTCATTCCTTATCCACTAGGCCAAGCTCCTCTGTTGGAGTGTCGAGCAGGGCTCGATGGAAGGGGATCAATGCATGAGGCGTGTCTCCATATGTGTCGATCGACTTCTTTCTATGTCCTTGAACAGATACATGTCCGCTCGGTCTCCATATCCGGATGGATGGTCAGCTGTTGAGGCCGCGGGCTCCTACACATGGCAATCGACCAGCGCCTATTATTGTTGTTGCTCCACTATTTTTGCCGCTTGGGCTTGTATCTGCGCATCTAGCTCCTCCTTTATTAAAGTAACTGTGGTGAGTCACCCAGTGTCCTCCATCTTTGCATTTCAGATTCAGGCTATAATCCCATAAACGACGTCAATATATCCTGTTTGAAAATCATGGAGACGAAAAGTTGGGGATGTGGCTGCTATGTTGACTGGATGTAGACCATGCTTCGATCTGCAAGCACGAGAAATGTCAATGTCGGGCCAGGGAAGGGGTCCCCGACGTTGACCCTCCGATGCTCAGGTCAGTCACCGACACGAAGAAGAAGATGGAACAACGATAACACAGGCGCAAAAAGCGAATTACACGTCCCTGCGACGGTGTATGTACGAACCCCCTTTATATAATGCACTGGTGGGCGACGTGCGCACTTTTCGAGACATGGGCACGTTTTCCCATTGGTTGCGGACACGCTCCCCAATTGGTTCTGAACACATAGTCATGGACACGTTCTCCAATTAGCAATGAGCAAGTCCTCTGATTAGCTATCGTACGATCCGTCTGTAGACCATATCATATGTTGGCGATGTCATCTCCCAATAGGATATCCAAATACACGTTAGTGTTCTCGCCGATCGGCCAAGCGGGATAGCCGCTCGGCCGAGTACTCTGCTTGGCTGCTCTTCCTTGTGACGACGAGTCTAGATAAGTATGTTCACGCCCGACTGAAATAGCGACTCGGTCATCTACACGCGCCTTTGCTTGGCTCATCCCATTGCCGGTCGGGCGACTCATGTCCGGTCTGCTCTTGATGTGAGACTCCACTCGGCTACCATTTAGTGAGCCCGTTGGTCATCTGGTGTTAGTCTCTTTAACTTTGATCTCGATATCGGTTGCTATCTTCTTCCTTTAACCCGTAGTTAGTAAGCTCTCTTTATCATTGTATCAGCTTAGCTTAGCTTAGCTTAGCTTGTCTGGTTGACATCCCTACTCGAGACGGACGAGTTGGACCGCCGGGCGGATAAAAGGGCTGAGATATGAACAAGAAATCCAGAAGCAACACGCACCGTCCATGGCGCTGGTCAATGAGAATTCAGTGTTCTGTTAGGGGGCTTTTATATGGAAATTAAGGATCATCTTTCCTATCAATACTATTCTGATTTAGATACAATTAACTACCCTATAAATCGTTTAAATTATAAATATATTTCAGTTTTATAATGATTTTGGTTGGGGTCTTCTATTTCTAAGCTTAACTCACTTTGCTATATTTTACGTATTTGTATCACTATTCGATTCAGTCAGTGATAAATAATTAAATGAACTCCTCCACGAAATGTAATCTTATCTTTTATTTCTAATATTAAGAAATCTTTTCCCTTTGAGAATTTTCTCAGATAATATGCAAATGATCAGTTTGACTTTGTCCCGGATCTCATAATCTATCGCCAAAAGAATATTTGTCTTTTAGGAAGGCAAGGTAGGACTTAGGAGGAGTCCTTAGCATGCAAGGAAGGATCCACTTCCTATGCATGCAAAGCAAAGTGAGAGAGATTAAGACAGAACAATTAAAAGGAAATTATAATTAAATGTCTGCCAGAACCCTTCTCTCCTGTTGATTTCTGTCATTTTATTCTGTTTTTTTTGGTCACTTTATCCTCCCTTTCTTTCTCCTGGTTGCGTTCCTGGACTGGAGAGAACTATGGAGCTTTGTGTTGAAAAAAAGGGAGTTTTTTTGGTCATATTGTCGAAGAAGATGTTATGGAAGAATACTTAAAATTTAGCAGAAATTCTGATAAAAAATTCAGTTTTTCTTCCTCGAGTCAGTATTTCTGTGAGGATTTCTGTCGGAATTAACAAGTGGAAGGGGAAGTGGGGAAAGTGCGAATGGGAAAGCACGGACCTTGCTGCCATTGTGGAGTCACAAGTGAGCTCCTTTCTCCCTAGTCTGACCTAATCTGGATCTTCGTTCCTCATGCCTGATTTATTTCTTTATTTCGTTATCTGATTTTAGTGTTTCTTGGTATCTTTTCGACAAAATTGTTTGAGGACTGATGGAAAATTGCTTGCTCTTCCCGTAATCTTCTCTTTCAAGTCTTGCTCGCTTCCAGGAATTTTGCTGTCTAAGAGGTTTCATGTTCATTGGTGTCGGATCAAATGGGTTATCTTGTTTTCTTTTCTGAATCTGTTTTTCGGGCAGGTTGCTGAGGAGAAGTTGACTTCTTCCTGTCTGATATTGAACACACACACAAAACTGAATCTAATCAAACTTAATGCTGAGTTAGGATTTTACACAGATGCAATTTGTGATAATCCCACAGCTTCTCAGGAGCACTACTCATCCAAATCTAAAGAAATTTGAAGTAGCTATGCATTTTGTTCAGAATCTTACGTGCAACAAATATTGCAAAAATTTTCAGAGGTTTTGTGAGGTCTCCTGCCTCTTTTGGTAGCTTCAAGAAAATTCGACATCCACTTGGTCGGAGTGACTTTGCGGTAGTTTCAGTTGTCTATATCGTGGAAACCGGCCAAAAACCGTAACATTCAACCATTAAAATTCATTCATTATCAGTTTAAATGCAATCAGTTTGCTCATAGGGAAGAAATCACTCACTTCCTACAATTGAGATATCCAATGTATACACCATAAGACCTGACCTGCTTGTTATTAGGAGCGACTTTAAAATAACATTCTAATTATGTGTCTTAAATAAAATCTAGTTTGCATATTTCTACTAGTTCTCATCTTCTAATGAAGGTAAAACCAGCCAGGATTTTAAAGGAGAGCTTGATTCCATAGCTTCTTTGATGTTGTATTTTCTTCAAGCAATGCCACTTTCTGCGTGCTGAAGGCTATTTTCTTAGGCATTATGTATTTTGTTATACCATTTCGCCGATTGATCCTTGAAACAATTATATTTCGATTGCTATTGCATCTTATTATCGTTTCCATTCATTCTACTTTTCCTTGTTCCAAAGGGGGAAAAAAAAGAATTATGCTTCAGTAGGGAACTTTAGTATATCTGAATTCTATGTTTCTGAGCATTCATATTCTCACCGAAGGTTACTGTTGATAGGCACTCCTCTCTGGAGGAATGGACCGCCCGAGAAACCAGTATTATGCAATGCATGTGGTTCCAGATGGAGAACCAAGGGTTCCTTGACAAACTATATACCACTCCATGCCCGAGAAGCTTTTGATACTGCTGCGTTAAAGGTGCCAAAAGTAATAACCTTCAGAACCAATGAACAGAAGTTGCATAAAAACAAGCAAAACAAATGGAAATTTGAAAGTGAATGCGAAATGCAATATTACAATCAGAATTTCTGCAAGTTCATCGAGGGTGATACAAGCAATCGTTCAAGTTCTGGGTCAGCTGTATCAGGTTCAGACAGCTGTTTGCACTACGGCACCGATGATGCCAGCAATATAACAGGTATCCTCTAAGAAATAAACTCACTACCCTTCTCGTGTTCTCCCTACTATAGACAATATCTTGATACTATCTGGCACGTTAAGTTGACAATTATTACTTCATTTGTTTGGTTAAGTTTATTCTTTCCATCAGCGTGCTACAAGATATATGTGGGTTATGAAATGCATCTTGTAATGTTCTATTAATGACTTAATCATCACCCTAATCTGTACATTGTGGTTATTGTGTTTCTATTCCAGGTTCAGTGCAATCAAATGCCTGTGATTCACTGATTCCTTCTAAGAAGAGATCATTTGTTACTCGTCCGAAGCTTTCTGTTGAGAAACTAATAAAAGAATTATATTCCATATGGCATGAAGAGCAGGCTTCTAATCTGTCTATAAACTCAGAAGATGATTTGTTCTATAGCTGCAGTACCCCACTCGGTTCAATTGAGATTGGGTATGGAAGCGTACTCATTAAAACTGCTAGCTCAAAATCAGTAGAAGAGGAATCAGAAGCTAGCTCATTTCCAGTGGATAAACCATACAATACCAATGTAAGTTATTCAGGTTCAGCTTTTATTCAAAACAAGCAAATGCCGACTCCTTGTGCTAATACATTGAAGTCTTGCTCCGCTTTGTAGTATGGATTGTCTAAGAAGATTGACGGAGAAAGTGACAGACCAATCACTCAAAATCTTGCTGGCCTTTCCGACTTGTCATCTCTTAAAAGGAAGCATGAGAGGCAAAACCAGATCCATTCAGGTTTTGTTCTTAACTTTTTCTACCAAACAAGTGAAGCATCTTCTCTTAAAAGGAAGGCCATCTAACTAGTATATTAAGAATAAGGCCAATTTTAGCTATGCCAAAGACAACATCTCAATGAACCGATACATCTAGTGCTTACAAAATACCACAGCTTGCATTAGAAAATGTTCTTTTCATTTTTTTTTTTTTGTGTTTCGTGCAAAGGCATTTCAATTCTTCAATCATCCGTTATAATTTTGTACCATCTTTAATTGTTGTACTCATTTATTGTTTCATGTCTAATCAACTTCTCCAACATATATTGTAGAGTTTCTCTTTGTTGATACTAGTTTGATACTAGTATCAATAACTTTGTTGATACTAGGCTGAGTTGCATATTCACTTGGAACGCCGAAATGATCCCTACATATATGTTGTGAGCCATGCTTTATGAATGTGTTTATAGCAAAAAGAAAGATAAATACATTCAAAAGTTGATTCAGCAAATATGAGAATGTTAATGTATCTGATATTACTTCAGGAATCACAGTATAATATTCAATTGGTAAATAGCAAAACGATATAAAATAGATTATTATTCTCAATGGTTGCGCGGTGAATTTCAGATTCGAAGGGCACTTCAAGAAGCCCCAAAAGAGGGCGCTATTCTGGGGACGATAACCCACCTTCAAAATGCTTAACTCAGTTGGATTCCAGTCATGATGCAGCTTGCTTCAGTCCTAGAAGAGTTTCTGCTGTTCTTCCTGACAAGAGCTCTACCTTCTCATCTCCAACGCAGTTCATCGCCGACAGCTGTGAAAGTAAAATGCTTCTTAATGTGCCTACAAACACATCAATTGCTGAAGCAGAACTGCTGTACCATCCATGGAAGAAGAAAACAAACCGAATTGGATCGCCGAGTGTAGTTGACATGTGATGGCATGGGCTATAAGTTTGTTTATCTATAGCCTGGCAAGATAGTTCTAATACAATTCAGAGTTAAAGAGCATTTCATATTCTGTATAAACTGTAGTGATGGATTGGAGTTGCAGAGTTGTTCTGTATAGCCAATAAAAGAATGCAATCAACTAGAGCTCTATAATAAGTGCAGAGTGTGACTAAGTTATTAATCTCATTGTTGTATGCTTCCTTTTTCAATTTAAATGGGACAAATATCTTGAATGTCATTTTCTGAATGTTATGTTCTAGATTTACCTAATAAGTAAATCAAACGAAAGATCGTCTACCTTCAGAAATCAATAGAAAAAAAATGCAACTAATCTATTGGCGGTAAGAGGATATCAGTTAGGTAAATTTAATGGAGAATAAATGACAATAATCAAAAGAGAATTCCTTTGCATTAGAATCATAAGAGGTGTGTCTATCATAAGTCAGTGCCGTGTAATAATTACAGTTTGATAGTACGGAAATATTTATATGGTATTAGTTATGAAATTATAGCTCTTAGAATATAAATTCGACTTATTCACTTAATATTCACTTTATAACAGTTACAATTTTATACCTATTATAATACGGATTCGATCTATTCACTTTATATTCACGTTGTAATAATTATAATTTTATAGATGTTATAATAAATTTAATATATTTATTTAACATTCACGTTGTATCAACTATGAAACCGTAGCTACTACAATTTAAATTCTTTCTGTTTAACAATATCTATATTATAATAGTTACACACCTTAGTTGTTATAAAAATATTATAGTTTTAATATATGTGATATAAGATAATAAGATGGAACAGTGTACTTAAAGATGAGTGTGATTGGATGGGCATCCTACCATTAAAAAATAAAAAAGGACGCTCACAATATAATGATTCCAAAAGATAGGGTGCTCTGTTGATTTTTGTATGAAATAAATGGAATAAAAGCACAAAGTTGAGCAATTTTTTTTAATGATAAATTAAATTAAATTAAAATGGCCCTTTTAATAAAAACTAAATAAAAGTAAAAAAGGAATAAAAATGAAATTCCCTATCGTTTTAAATATCGTTGTTCTCTCGCCGTTCCTTCAGCCGCGTTCGTTCGTGTATCCATTCGCTGCCCTACGAATCTGCGATGGCGTCCCCCTCCTCCCTCTCCACCGCTTCACTCAAGGAGACTTTGGGCGACCTCGATCGAGACTCCTACGTCGGTCTTCTCTCAAAGATCATCGGCGAGGCGCGCCACGTCCAGAACAACCCCCCGGACCTGATCCCCAAGGAGGACCGCGTCGCTCGCCACGTCCTCGATGTCCTCCTCCCACTTAGCACCACCACTGGCGGCGGCCCCCTCATCGTCTCCCATGTCTCTTACGTCGAGGGCCGCGGTAACATAATCGTCGAGTACCCTGGCACTGAACCTGCCCGCATCCTCTCCTTCGTCGGCTGCCACATGGACGTCGTCACCGCTGACCCCAACGATTGGGTCCGCTTTCCTCTCCATCCTCTGTTGCTCCGAACTCTAATTTTCAGCTAAACTTTTCATTTCTTCCCCACCTGTTCCGCAGGAGTTCGATCCCTTCTCCCTAAGCGTGGATGGGGATAAGCTTCGGGGGCGGGGAACCACCGATTGCCTTGGGCATGTGGCGCTGGTAACGGAGCTGATGAAAAGGATCGGAGAGAGGAAGCCCAAACTCAAGAACACGGTGATCGCTGTGTTCATTGCCAACGAGGAGAACTCATCGGTGTTGGGAGTCGGTGTTGATGCCCTCGTTAAAGACGGTCTTCTTGATAAGCTAAAGGCCGGACCTTTGTAAGTTTCGGTTGGCTTTCTATTCAAAGACTTCATTCTTGTTTCTTTTCTCTTGTTTAACTTGTCTGAATTCATACTCGGAAATCTTATTGCGTGTAGAATATAGTTTGGTGAGTTTGTTTTGATGTACTCTGTAGGTTTTGGATCGACACAGCAGATAAGCAACCTTGTATTGGTACCGGGGGCATGATAGCATGGAAACTCCGAGCTACTGGAAAACTTTTCCATAGCGGTCTTCCTCACAAGGTAATCAGTTTTAACTTCATCAGATAAATACTACGTCCACTTGATTCTACACTCTACAGGCAGTTTCATCAAATTGGTTCTGAAAAATCTACTACTAGTCTATAATTGTCTTTATATTTGGTGGGAGACATGGAATGATCATCCAGAATATAACTCCATGCTATTTCCCAAAGAATCATTTGGATGAGTGGTTGCATGGTGGAATCTCTATATCATGTCCTTTCTGATAAAACTGATAACATCATCTGTTTTAGCTACATCGGATAACAATATGACAAAACTGCCCAGAAAAGGAGTTCTATTTTAAACTATTTGTTTTGTAGGAAATTTGGACATAACTAGACCAATGAGGGAATAAAAGATGTCCATGGAATGTTGATTTATTTTCCAAATTAAGTATTATTAGAGACCAATGATTTATTGAGCATTGCAAACTAGAGAGACTGAATGAGCAGCATAAGTACAATCAGCTATTCTTTAGAGTTGATATAATTTTCCAACCTAACACTGTAGGCGATCAATCCGCTAGAGTTATCCATGGAAGCACTTAAAGAAATTCAATCGAGGTTTTACAGAGACTTCCCTCCACATCCAAAGGAAGAGGTCTATGGCTTTGCCACACCTTCTACTATGAAACCAACCCAATGGAGTTGTAAGTCCACAGCTGATACTAACTTCTTTATCAAAGCCACAATTGGGTAGAAAGTTGTTAATGCCAGCATCATAAGAGCAATTTTCATATGATTCATAGTGTGCTTACATGGTGCATTTCAGATCCTGGAGGTGGAATCAATCAGATTCCAGCTGAATGTACAATATCAGGGGATGTGAGGTATGCACCTCTTTTTTCTTGGTAGAATTGAAAAGGCCTCCTTTATTTTATGATGAAAAAAATTGTTTCATATGTTATTTATTATCTTTTCTGGAACCTGTCTTTTATTTAGCATGCTTTTATCCTGGTTGTATGCAGAGCTTTTTATCAACTTTAGGCAATGATTTTGCCCATTATAATACTACCACCTTCTCTAAACTTTATCATTTTTTTTCTTTTTGATTACAACAGCAGATAATGTTGTTATTCCTAACTATTTTGGTTGTATACATGGATGTTAATTCTGTAATTGAACTCTATATAGGACCAGATTACAAGTAGCATCTAGATCTTTTAAATCACTTCTGATTAAAATGTTTTCTATGTTCTATCCTTACCTGGCTTTGAATGTGTCTATCCCATCTTAAATATTTTATTTGATGTGTGATCTCTTGGAGCTACATCTAACACTTGCCTAAGTTTACGATTTTTTTTATTAATGGTCTCTTCGTGCACTGGGCTGCCCTTTTTTTCTCTAAATACCTACCAAAACAACGAACTGTTATTTTTCTTTAATATTTACTAAAGCAATGAGTATGCCTTCACTTTAGCATTTCACTTGGTATTTGATTGACAACTGATATTGGTTGCATGACTGTCATTATTATTATCTATTTGATAACTTCATTATCCTGCATCATCAATTTTGGTCAAAACATGGCAATCTAATATGTTTTTTTTTTCCATCTTAATGCAGGGTAACTCCTTTCTACAGGTTGGTTCATTTTCTTTATTCCTTTTCATGCATTGAATATTTTTCTCATCTTAATTCATGTGTATGAAACCAAATATTTTCTCTTTTATGCAGTGTTGAAAACGTAATCAAGAAATTAGAGGAGTATGTAGATGACATAAATGCCAATATAGAGAAGCTAGGCACTCGTGGTCCTGTGTCTAAATATGTTCTTCCAGATGAGAATTTGAGGGGAAGGTGAAGATTTCTAAATTTTTAATCAGTGCATTTATTCTTGTGCCATTCGTTTCAAATATTTCCTTTTCTTGTTAATGTTTCTATGCCAGTGCTAGCTCAATTAGCATGCATGGGGATGGATCTATTAGACATTTTCTAACATTATGTTCTTCATGATAATAGCTGTAATGCATACCCTGAAAGCATATGTGAGCTTTGAGGTGCACCAGAGAGTTTGCTTACTAAAAAATCTTTGCTTTCTAGGCTTACAATAACTTTTGATGAAGCTATGACATCAGGGGTTGCTTGTAATCTTGATTCTCGTGGCTTTCATGTCTTGTGCAAAGCAACTGAGGAAGTTGTTGGGCATGTGAAGCCATACTCGATCACTGGAAGTCTGCCACTGATTAGAGAATTACAGGTTTGAAATATTTCTAAGTTCTTAGTGATTTCTTTACTAGTTTTCATGAATCGACCAGCATTGTCTTCTTGTTGCCAGGATGAAGGTTTCGATGTTCAAACGGCTGGCTATGGTAAACTTTGCTGTCACACAACTTACTCTTTATTATCTCGTTTTTGGTAGTACATCCAAATTGTCTGTTCTTATATGGACTATGGAAGTTGTGGTTTTTAGTTTCTATGCATCATGAAACTACAGAGTGTTTATTTCACTACAGGGTTTAGCAGTTAACAATTTTGTGCATCCTCTGCCCTTTCAGGGATAATGGCAACATACCATGCCCGGAACGAGTACTGCCTGTTTTCTGATATGCGCCAAGGTTTTGGTGTCTTTGTGAGCATCATCTTGCAGTTGGAAGCAGATAGTGATTAGAAACATCCACCTTTTCTATTCTCAATTCTTCAAGCAATGATCGACTTTTATTAAATTCAGAACGAACCTCTCCATCTGAAAGATACTGCAGAAATAAGATTATCCTGAACATTTGACTTTAATAACTCAAAAAATGAGATACCTGTATGGTAATATTAACTACTAATGGTTTGGTACTCTGTTCTTGGATCTCATTAGAACAATTAAAGTGGAATTGTTATGTTTGTTTCTCTCCTGAGGTAATGGACTAACTTCTGAGTTCTTAAGAAATCTGATCAATTCTTCTAGTGCAAGTGTTTGGTGCTTGCATTTTCTAATTGATCATGTCATCCATTTGCTTGTCGCAAAGTCTTAGTGCTTCAATTTTGATCGGTTCAACATCCGGTGGGAGTTGACGGTGGATGACCCATCGGTGTTGATCGTCAGTTTGCCTCTTTAGTGCTATCCATCTATTTGGCATATATTCGTCTATTCCTTAGTAAGTGAGCAAATTATCATGGACTCAACAACCAACCGAGGGGTACCCGAGCTCGGCTGAGTTGGTCACTATATAGTAAAATTATCAAATCAAGCAAGAGTCAGATTCATGGTGAAGTTGGAAGAAATATCCTTTTATATGGTGGCATGTTTAATGTTTTAATTTATCTTTCTACATGTGACTATATGATTGGTCGTGTGACGCGCTCAGGATGAGCATATAATCTTTTGCCAAACAATCAACAGAGAGGACTGCTTAGTACCTGATTTACCTTCTTCCATCTGACTGTGGGTTTGGCGATGAGAGGTGTTTGGCATGAGCGTTATCACATTTTTTACATCAACAACTAATTGAGCTATTGTTATCACGGCCCTATGAGAAGTCAAAACCTTCTATTGTCATTTTATAAAAGAAGTTATTTTGATGAAAACTAGGGGTGTCAATTAAGATGGGTTTGAGTCAAATTAAAAATTGGTTACTAAAAAAAATCTCCTCAATCCGATCCGAACACGAAAATTCTAAATCCAAATTCAAATAACCTAATCAATCTGAATAACCCGTCTAACCTAAATTTTATTATTATTATTATTATTATTTTCTTATAATTTTTTATTTTTATCTCAGTATTTCATTATCGTTATACTAACATTTGCTATTCATATATAAAATATTTTAATTTTTAAAGTAAAATTTAATTTAACCTAAAAAATTAAATCTTAAATTTAAGTCCATCTGGATCAATCCAAACTACCTAGACCTAAACCAATCTAAAAAACTTCAATCCGAACTTAACCTCAAAATCTCCAACTTAATCTTGATTTTTATTAGATCAAACTCAGATCCAGTTGACAGATCATATTCATTTTTACCACCCTTGACAAAACCAAATAATAAAAGGACTCCACAAGATATCTCATCCTTTAGTACATACTTTCCAATTCTATTCTGAATATTTATTTTGAATTATAAATATTCATTGCTTTTTTTAAATAATGTTTTTTATAAATAAAACTTTTTTAGTAAATAAATCACAAAAATATGGGCCGGTTGAAAAAACAGGGGTCAGTCAAAAAATGCGCTTGGAGATGTTTCCATGTGGATGAAGGAAACCAAAATGGAGAAAACATGAACGAGTGAATTGAATATATGTCAATTGGATCCTTCCTCATTCATCATCCCTTTTACTTTTATCTTAAATTATGCTTCAGCAGATACGAATTGCTTAGTAGTTTTGTAACTTGATGTGGCTCATATTTTTCTTACAGTGAGTAATAACAACTCGTATGTGGCTATTAGTTACTCAATTTGCTTTGGTTTATGTCATTCAAATTGCACTGGAGGTTTGTTTCATCTTCTCTGTGTATATGCGATGGTATGTTTGATCCATGAAGAATGTGAACTGGTATTCTTTTGATGACTATAATAATGGATCAATCTCAGTCTCACCCAAATATATAGCGGTTCCTGCATTCAAACATTATCACTTAGAATTGGATGCTTTAGTTGAGTCTAAATGTAGAATCAACAATATTTTAGAATTCATTCAATAAGGTACACAATGTTCAAAATCATAGGAAGGAGATGCGATACACATGTTATTTATTGACTGTTAGCAATGAAAAATATAACTAAAATTCTAAGCATGAGGCTTCAGACAGCAATAAATTTGTATGAATTGATAAAAATTGAATAGTCCACCTCGAGGATCTCAAAACAATAAACCCTTTTTTTTCTCTAACATTATCCCTTAGTCAACTTGAGTGGGACTTGGATGAGGATGGATCCAAAACACTTTTATAAGTAACATTTGGTTTCTTACAGCAATCATCCTTGCTAAATTCCTAGTCATGAGCAATCGTCCAGCTTAATCTTGTCGCATTTTGGCCCTCTTGAGCAAGAATAGCAATCCGTGTTGTATATGCACACATTTTTGAAATCATCTCGAAAGGTGTCATGGAAATCATAAGCTGGAGATTTGGTCAGACCCAACATCATGAAAAACCTTTGAGCTTTCAAGATGAAAGGTAAAGGACTCGGCCAATCTGCAGGCATCTTGAACCCGAAGCCGAGTACCCTGCTGTCCAACCACCACGGCAGCCACACGCGAAGCTAGTGTTCCCATCCCTTTCAAATCTGAGGCCCCTCTAAGGATACCATACAAGATGCCTGATGCATATGCATCACCTGCTCCACATGTGTCCACTGGTATACACGGAAATGGAGGTATGTATATTGCTTCATCCTTCACACCAATGAAGGAACCTCGAGGACCATCTGTGACCGACACCAGCGGTACAAAATGACTCAGGTATTTAGCAGCTGACATTGGGCTGTTTGTGGAGAAGCCAGAAAAGGCTATTGCTTCATTGCTGTTGGCAAACACAATGTCGGCATAATTCCCTATGATTTCCCTGTAAAGATGTTTTCCACAGTTCAAAATTAGCCACAGAAGCAAAAGTTTGAATCTGATATAGAATGCTTATAGACTTCAGATTCTTTCTTAAGTAGCATCTTTTTATTCATAGCAAATGTCTTCAAAATAGATATACTAACCATCCACTGGTAAGGCAAACTATGGGGAAAATAAGAAAAGTGTGTTATTCGGACTTAATAAAAAAACCTTAGCCAGCAAGGAAGAAAAAAACCAGAAAATGATTTTTCAACCTGCATAATGTGGGATGAATCTTTCAAATCAAAAGAAAAATCATCGCTTGGATCATCCACATCTCACAATGATAAATTAAGAAAAAATTGCTTACATTTTAGAGGTTTCAAAGATTGCATCCTCAGTGGTGCTAAATTGAGATAATTTCAGACAAAATTGACTAATTACATGAAGCCATAAGTAGTTATGGAGCCTTACCAAAAATCGTCATAACATCTCTTAATACAAGAGACATCAGATGCAGTTATAGCAATAAGTGCACCACTTCGATGAGCTTCCTCACAGGCCAGTGCAATCGTTTTGATAGTATGAGGAAATTCAAATAGGTACCCCTCAATGACAAGTATATTTGTTTTAGAGACTAAACTAGCCAAATACAGGTCATAGTCAATGGTTGATGATCTTCCCTGAAAACATGAGGCACAGAACTTAGTAAGAAGGTCCAGAATAGAATGGTTATATAGCATTAAATGCCAAACTAAGATATATACTCTATAATGGTCCTTGTCAATAAACAACCTAAGAGGCAAAAGGAACTGACCTGATACGCAAGCATCGTTCGTTGGGCATCTGGAGTAGTTAGAACTATAACCGTCCCAGTTGTTCCATCCTTCACAGGCTTAGAAAGGAAATTAACATTTGCACGACAAAGTTTTGCCCTGTAAGTTAGAACAAAACTTCATTATTAATATAATAAAGTTAGTTATTGGGAATATTGAGCAAGAAAAGTAATCAAAGATTGTCCATATAATTTCAAACTCCTGAAACAAGAAAAAATATTTTTAACTTTGTCAATCTGATAATAAGGAGAAAAAGCTCCTCATAATTTATAGGTATTTCCCCCCTTTTTCTTAAAGATAAGCCTCAAAAATCAATTTTCTTTATTTGTCAATGACAATCTAGAAACATTGCCAGTAATTACTTTATTGAACTCTCAGAATTTATAAACAACAGCAAAACCAGGGAATAAACAGATCACATGAATAAGTACAAGTATAAAACCATGATGATATTGCATGCTTCCACAGTTTACTATGTAAATGAACACACACACACACAAAAAGATTATGCCAACTTTCATCAGAAGTTTGCTGAAGGACAAAATCAGAACCAAGAAATTGATGACCACAACTGATCCTAAAACCAAATAAATGAAATTGATGCTCTGTCAAATAATCCTACCAATCAAATAAATCTTCTAATCCAACTAACAGAAAAAGATCTTCTTGATTGTTCATAATATAACTTGTAGATACTAATAAACTACAAGTAGATGGACCTTTTACCTGTAAAAACCACCAAGCGGATCACTACCAATACTGCCTGCCATAGCAACATTCAAGTTTGGAGCAGTCGCAGACCGGCTGCCTAACCTTGCTAAAGCCACAAGTGTATTAGAGAGAGAACCCCCAGCAGCAGCCTTGTAACTGCAACCATCCATGGCTCGCAAAACCCTCCCTCTTTCCTCATGATTGACAACTTTCCTTGTCCCTTTCTCTATGCCTACTCTTTCTAGGAATTGGTCATCCACCATGCCCGAAAAATCTACCTAGTGAATTTCAGAAGCCAAAACATAAGCCACAAAGTAGACAGATAAGATTTTGAATACTCAAAACACGAACGGACGGATGATTCAGAAGACCAAGAATTCAAACTTTTCTTGGATAGGATGATACATAAACACTATGGAGAACACGGAAGGCTTTAATGAATAACTACACCTTGGAATCGAAAAGGTGAAATCTTGGAACGGATCGAAGCATACCATGGCTTGGCCTAGGCCCAGCACATCCCATCTCTCCGGCGCTATCGAAGTCAACAAGTCATCATCTTCACCTTGCTCCACTTCGTCGTCGACCGTCTCCTCCCCATCCTCCTCGTCTCGAAAACCGTCGCCACAGCAACCACTCTCCGCTTCGCTTGTACCTATAGAACGAGTAACACTAAAGCATTCGCCTCGGTGACCTACGTTCCCACCGAAAAAACAGCGATGCCGTAGCCTAGGTCTTCCTATACTGAAAACAAGCTGCTGGGAAACAGGCATGCGGCGCAGAGGGGCAAGAGGAGGAGGGGAGAAGGAAGAGGAGGGAGGGGAGGAGAGGAGGAGATGAGAGGGAAGCGCCATTAGCTGCCTGGTTCGGAAAACAGGGGAAGCGAGACTAAATTGGTATTAGATTGGAAGGAGATGCTGCTGCTCCGTGGCTACCGCCCTATCACATTCCACCCCTATCTTTGTCATTAAATAGTGGGTAAAAATCAAAGAAGCACCCCCAATTTAAAAAATATCAAAAGCGTACTTTTCTTTTTTAAAAATAAAAATAAAATTAAAAGCAAAATGAGGTGCGGATAGAAAAAATCTCAGAAAAATAGTTAAAGATAGATACGATCGAGCCTATAAGATAGTGAGTCATAAATTATATACTTGTTCTTGAATATTTTCTTAAGATTTTTTTTATATATGTTATTGTGATATTTTGTCCCTATAATACATCTTATTTCAGCATTAATCGCTATCAGTAATTACTATCTGTAAAAAATTTTAAATAGTTGTTATAACATTATTCTTTATTTTTAATGATATTGTAACAGCTACACTAGCTACTATAATATATAAAATTTATTCGATAGCAGTTTTAATCATGTGATACCTAATATAATATTGTTGGAGTATTATAGCAGCTATTTATAATTTTTATAATTAATTTAAAATAATTTTGATGAAATTTAAATAATTTTAATAAATTTAATAAAGAGTATTTTGATATAATAGTATTTAGAATTTAAAATTTAATGTTTAAAATTTTAAGATTTAAGATTTAAATATATAGTAATTATCATATAAAAAATAATCTACAAGAACTCTAAACCGTGAATTCTAAATCTTAAATATATTAAAAAATTATGAGAATAAAACGTATGATAGGATACTCATGTTTTTTTAAAACAAACATGTCCTTTTGAAGATCAGTATAAATTTGTACGCCCTTTTAAAATTTGCCCTAAATAATCCTATTAATTACTTTTTTCTAACAATTTACTAATGCTAACATATAGACTGATCGTCGGATGAGGTGGCGAGAATATTAATTGAATCGTAATATCCTGGAAGGGGTATGCTCAGCTGGCCTCTATACTGACAAAGTCGTCAAAAGTCCTCTGGTCAACGCTACCTGCAGCCCCGCGATAGGGTTGCCCCGGTCCTTGGTACTCCAATGCTCGAGGCAGATCCAATGAATATATAAGAAACATGCTAAGAGTATAATAATGAAATGAATGAAGAGTAAGTACGATAACGTACCCTGGCCCAAGGGGCCCCCGCTGATGGATCGGTGAGCTGGTCCG
>JBBMJZ010379299.1:0-16597 GCA_037833815.1 Zingiber zerumbet
GATTTTAAAAAAAAAAAAAAAAAAAAAAAAAGGAGTTGGAGGAATATAGATGTTGGAATAGTTGGTGCAAAATCATTAACAAATATAATAAAAAAATATATAAAGGAGAGAGAAATAATAATAAATAAATAAAAATATGGTAAATTATAAAGTAGTTGGTGTTGTAAGCATTGAAAAGTGATTCTTTAAATTTAATAAAGTAGATGGTTTAACTCAAATTTTAGAGAAATTGATAAAGAAGCTGATGTGGATACTCTAAGTCTACTATTTAAGGGTCAATTCATTCCTGTAAGTCTACCTAATTTACTAGGCTTACCTTTTACTTGAAGGTCCCTCCTCTAAGTCTACCATCTAAGGGTCAATCTCTTAGGATCAAGCCGCACTCCTGTAAGTTTATTCGACCTACTAGGCTTCATACTTAGACTGCATCCAATACTTTACCACTTAAGGCTTACCCCTTAAGATTTATAGTACATAACTTTACTCAGTAGGGCTTTCACTGTCTGACTTCACTTACTAGAAATTTTACTACTTAGATTCACTCAATAAGGCCTAGCTCACTCACTAGGGCTTTCACCTTTTGGCTTCACTCACCATAGACTAGTTTTACTCACTTAAACTTTTACTTTCTGGCTTCACTCATCAGAAACTAGCTTCACTTACTAGGACTTTTCCTTGCCTAACCTTTGGTTAGGACTTTCTTTACTAATCATCTGATCCTGACTAGACCTCTCCTTTGTAGTCATTTGGTTAACTTTGATCTGACTAGACTTCACTCACTTATAAATATCAAGTCCTATTTAGATTAACCCTTGGTCAATTTAACCATACCTTATTATATTATCAAATATTAAAATCCTAAAGATTGATTAGTATTATCACTAACCCCGAATCTCTAAACATAAAACCAAAAGAGAATCTATAACTTAGTCTATGTGCAGTCTTGAAAGTCAGGACTTAATAGGTAGACACGGAACTCTCTCTACTTGCAAGTAAATCTATGGACATGGGATAAAATATCTTGAACTTTGAACATAGTTAAATATTTGAAGGTAGAACATGTATATACCTTGAGCACTCAATTTGGACCCTCAGTGTGACTGCCTCTCACGGTAATTTTTAATATTTTTTTTTAACTTCTTAGTTATGCCAATAAATTTTTATTTTAGAGTTTAAAGATTAAATTATAATATTAAGTTAAAAAAAATTCAAATCGATTTTTGTTGGATGCGGATGTGGAAAATAAGGTAAGACATCAAAACTATGTATATACACAACTGCTGTGGGCGGTGATTTCTTTATTTTTTTAAACATTCGATCGTGTTAATAAACATTTAAAGTTATAAATTTTAAGTATAAAAGAAAATTTAAATAAAAAACACCGAACCAGTAAATAAGTTTTTAAAATATCTAAATCAAATATCATAATTTTAAAATTATCAAATTACATACCCACTTTTCATTTTACCCTTATCTTTAAATCAATTCAATTAAAAAAATAAATCAGTCAACTAATTGTTTTTCGATCGAATCGATTTCATTCTGTTTAAAAAAATTATCAGTCAGTTTTACTTAAAATCGACTGATGGATCTAGAGACTTCGAAATAACATGAAACCAGTTCTATTTGTTCGTCTGGTTCTTTGATTGTAAGAATAACATCAAATATCAATTTGACCTAATAAATTAAGAATAATAATTTTTAAATATAAATATATCTGAAAATTAATTTTGTTAAAAAATCATTGCTCTTAAAATATATTGATTTAAATTAATATTTAATAGTATTTTTATAATAAGAAGAACTTATAGAACTGATTTTATATCAATCGATTTTGATCAATTTGTTGATGAATTTTTTAAATAGAATAAAATGGATTCGATCGGAAGAAAATCAGTCAGATTAATATATTTTTTTAATTAAATTGATTTAAAGAGAGGATAAAATGGAAATATAGTGATTTAGATATTTTAGAAACTCACGTACTTGGGTAAATAGCTGAAAAAACACATACAAACTTGGGTGTGAACGGGATGCACGGGATAAGATGGATAAGGTGCATATCAAAACATATATACAATGCCCGCGTCAATATTAAGCCAGTTGAATCGATTTGGTTTAGCAGATTAGGGATTTGCGGAAACAAAACAACCACTTCTCCCTCTCCTCTCTCTCTCTCTCTCTCTCGTGCGACTCTCGCCCCCTTCGAGGAGTTGCGTGCGAGATCCCTGCCTTCGCCGAGCATCACCGGCTCCGATACACCATCTCCAGCATCGTGGAACCCACATTTCTCCTCTTTCCCCGCGCGAACAGCAGTCTTTTTCGCCCTGCTTCCTCTCTTGAGAAACAGTGACACCGGCAACGTGAGTACTTGTTCGTTGGTGCAGTTTTGGAATTTTGGGTGGGTTACCATTGTATGAGAAAGTTGTTTCTTTGTGGTGCTCTTGTGTTTCCTCCTGGACATCGAATTGCGGGGATCACGATGAAACAGGTAGGTTAGTGAGGGTTTATTTTTCCTTCAGGCTTGGCTTTGTGAGTGTGTTTTTTGGGCTCAAAAGAAGGAATTTGGTGATGTTGGAGTCAAGAGGCTGGATTGCAAATTTGGGAGATTGGAGTTATTAAGTTAGTGTACCTTGGGAGTTGAATTAGAAGGTTGTTTAGGGAGGGGCAACTTATGTGATATCAATGCTTATGGCGGAACTCTGACTTGGCTTGTTGACTCTTTGGGTTGTCTTGATTGTGTTATCTTATCGAATTCTAGTTATTTCCTTTGCTCATGCCATCATCGTAGTTGCTATCCATGTGGATTATTCTAGGTTTTCTTGTTATCATTGCTCACAGCATTTTTCATTATTATTTGCAATATACTTTTATGTGATAATGTAAGTTAATCTAGTTGTTTATATATTCTTAATATATAGCATGCAGTTATTTATTGTTGAGAGCATTGATACACTTTGATGATAACTAATAGTAAGTAAAATATATTCCATGGCGCTTCCTGTTCTTGAAGCTTTGGTGGATTCACAAGTTTGTTGCGTTGGTAATCACCAGTGACAAGTTGTTTTCCTATTGCGCGAACATGGGATCTGTATGGGTACAATAATCTTAACAATCAGTTTGGAGGGAAGAGTTTGGGGTGTGAGAAAGCCTTGCCTCAACACGAGTTTAGGAGGGTTGGTTCCTTTCCTCCCAGGCAGAAGGAGGCTTCCTCTTGTCTGTTGAGGAGAGATTTGAGATGCCACCAATTCTTGGGTCAATAGGTTGAGGGTTAGTTGATTCTATGAGATCTGTTGATTCACCATATGAGGGGATTGGCTGATGTTATGTGATATATAGACCGATTATATTATTCCATCTAGTCTTCTATCCATTAAGGGTTTAATGAATTATTTACTTGTATTACATGGTCTATGAGTCAATTTAATTATCTCATTTAGTCTTATAACAAATATAGGCTTTCCACGTGCCTTGATGCTAGTTCATACTGACCATGGATAACTTGGTCTTGTACATGACAGTTTTTTCGGCTGATTAGTACTTATTTCTATACTTTATAACAATCTATCTGTGAAAGAGAGCATTCATAATTCTTTCATAAGATGTGTTTTATAAGGATTTCAGATATTTGAAGGTGTTATTGTATGTTTGTAGTAATTTTTCAGTGTAGCAATTTGTAGTTATTTTATTTTAATAAATCCAACCTTTGGCCATTTATATGCTTGGCTTAGCTAGTTTGATGCCTATTTCAGTTCTGATAATAAAGGTCCATAGTTAGGTGCTCATCTCTACTAGCCATAATATCTAACTTGCAAAATGGATCTCTTTATTGCAAAGAGATAACTTGGAATTACTGTTTGATTTTCCTGTGCTTAATTTACCTGAAAAAAAAATTCTACATTTTTTATGTTTAATGTTGATTTAAAACATTTGATGCTCTTCGTTGCTTTCTCCATTTGCTTTCAGGACAGTGTTAAGGTTTCACAATTTAATAATTTTACTTATTGAACTTACTGTAAATACTAATTTTTATGCAGGTGGTAGGGTGCTTTCCAGCAAGTTACTCATTGAAATTCATTGGGCTTGCAGGGAATTTGTAGTGCAAGATGGTAAGAATATTTTGTTGTGGCTGCAGATATTTCTCCATTCATTTGGTTGATGAAATTCTTCAATGATATTGAGGGGTCGTGGTGTTTATTTACTGGAAATAATAATGTATCGGGTCCTGTAAGTGTAATTGTTAGTGCATCAT
Organism: Zingiber zerumbet; assembly: GCA_037833815.1. Lineage (NCBI taxonomy): Eukaryota > Viridiplantae > Streptophyta > Magnoliopsida > Zingiberales > Zingiberaceae > Zingiber > Zingiber zerumbet. The sequence continues at coordinate 4,253 of JBBMJZ010379299.1, forward strand.
CTATGATCCTTTGCTAAGTTAACTATATGCATATTCCTAATTCTTTTCTTTTATGTGTGAACATTTTTATTCCAATCTGATTACATTTTCTTTTTTTTTCCCCATAAAAAGGTAGATGTGAGAAAATTTCAAATCTTGCATAATGTGTATACCGTGCTAATAGTTGCCTCCATTGTTATGGTATTTCTACATCAGCAAAACATACTTGCATGAATAAAAACATGTTGAAGAATAACCAAGTTTGTATTTAAGTTTTATTTCCAGCTTGAGCAACACATTCCTTGGGGGCTTTCTTAGTAAATCTATTCTGTGAAAAATGAAAAGCATCTTGTAGTTTCACAAGTTTGGATAATATGTCTTATCAAACTTTAAGTGACTTGTAAAATACAATATGAAAAGGAGTAACAAATGCGGGCGAAATCACTGCCGAACCAATGGGACAAGGATGGATGGTAAACTACATGCCTGCACACGCATAGAGTGGCCTGATTGGTTTAAGGACAGGGAATAAATGCGAGGCGCCACATATATAACACAAGCAACAGCTCATTAGGTAATATAACACAAGAAAATCACCATATATCATCTCTGCCAATATCTTGACAGCCTTGAGACCTATAAATTGGAAAGGGGTGACAATATACTATGCTGGTTGCAGTTGATAACTTATAATTGTGTTTTGCTAATCAACCTTCTTGAAATTTTAAATTTTCATATAGTATCTCCTTAGAACATCATTAGCTTCTAAGAAAATACTGTATGCAATTAAAGGATGTAATGACAGACTAAATGTTGTATTGGTGTGCATTGGCACATTGAGTGGACTCAGATTTTGTTGGTTAAAAGATTAAACTATATCACTGTGTGCATGATGATTGTTTTTCCCTTGGCTTTGAGTAGTATCATTCTAATTTTCTGCAATGCATTGGTGTTGTTGGTCTCTGTTTAATGTTTTCTGTTTACTTGTTTAGTCAGGCAGGAAGGAAACAGTTCTAGATTTGGCAAAGTTCATCGACAAGGGTGTCCAAGTGAAGCTGACAGGGGGAAGACAAGGTTGGTTATTTAGTTTTTATGCGTTCCAGACTTTGGTCGTTCAACCATTACATGAATTTTAGTTCTTATCTTAAAATTATACCTGCATCTTATTTACTTTGTATACACTTCAAATTGATACGTGAAACAAGCAATAAAAGAATAATTAACAATTCAAGAAGAGAATGATTTGCCACTAGGTTTTAAGATTTGTATGCATTCATTATGTGGTCAAGCCAATATAATGTATCAAGAAATGAATATACATCTACCACCTAATATGTCAAATTAATCAACCTAAATAATCATCCAAAAAATAGATTTAACTTATGGTATATTAAATCAATCATCCTAAGTCATCTCTAATCCCATATAAAATATTTTGCATATAAATCTGTGAAACATATAATACATAATTTATAATAATACATATTAAATGGAAATGTATATGAATCAAAATTTAGGTGTTGACTTGCCAATTCATTAGAATATACTTCTGATACTTTTACAATGCCCACCTAGTAGTTTGTGAGCTTGTTCATACCAAATGAATTTCTGTTGCAATTTCTCCTTTGCAAGAGGGCACAATTTGCTCAATCAAAGCATGGGTATGGCTATCAATGTCATGTGTATCGGAATGGTATTGCGCTAATTTAGCCTTTTTTATATTATTTTATTTGTTTATGTTGTATTACCTAGATTATACCAACTCCAATATATAATCCTCGGTACAATAAAGTGGTCCGAATGCAAAATATACTATGATTTATGAAAATAATATGGATAGGCTAGTTTCTGTTTAGAACACTTGAGAGAAGGTACATTTTGAACAATAAGTTTAACATTGGAACAACATTCACAAATATAAGATAATAGTTCCTTGTCTGGAACTTAGCAGGTGTAGTTTTATGTTTTCAGAAAGTTGCATTTGAACATTTGATGAAAACCACTAGAAATAAGCTTGGCAAGTGATTGCTGGTGTGAGTCTCTAGACACTTCATGGTTTCCAATTTCTTCCAACTTGTGTTATTTTTCCACTAGAAATCAGCTTGGCAGGTGTTTACCGATGTGGGTCTCTAGACGCTTCATGATTTCCAGCATTTTCCAACTTGTTTTATTTTCAGTTATTTGAGGGACATAGTAATTCATTTAACTAATAAATTTGCTAACCATGTAATTGCCTTGATCCAGTGATGGGGACTTTAAAAGGCTATGATCAGCTGCTTAACTTGGTGCTAGATGAAGCTATAGAGTTTCTCAGAGGTAACTACTTTCATGAACATGTTTACACAAAATTGTCTATTAGTAGCATTTTGTTCGGATCAACTAGTTGTTTTTTGGTTTTGTGTACAAATAAATTTTCTTCTTTGATGGCTTCATACGTTTAAGCCAATTTTAGTTTGTCATAAATGTTTAGAATTTTAATCGTTTTTACATTGCATTGATGTCCAGAGCACACCATTCCGCATCCTTTATGAATGGGTATTTTAGAAAACATACACTTGACACATTCAAACTACTTGGAGCATGCATTCAATTTGTGTTTCTGTAATGCTAGTTTTGAGTCCTGTTCTTCATGGTGACTGGGCAATCCGTATAGGGTCTAAAATTTGTTAGGTTGTGTAACACTGCATGAGTAGGGATGGCTTCACATATTTAGCTTGGATAAATATGTAGCTAGTAAGCTAATGAAGTTGGCAGTTGGCCCACTATCTTTAGCTTAGGATTTTCTTGCTCTCCCAGGCATGGTTATCTGTAAATGCACTGTAATCAACAATCTCTTTGAATTTTGCTAACTTGAATCACATGCTTGCAGATCCTGATGATCCACTGAAGACGACAGACCAGACAAGACGCCTTGGCCTTATAGTAAGAATTTCTTGTACCCATTAACTTATTGTCCTTGCTGCTTCTAGCTTAATACAGAATGACATTCTATGCAATCAGACTTGTATTTTTGTTTTTTTGATCTTTTTTATTTTCTTTAACAATTCATTAATGGTGATTTTTAGTGGATCTCAACATTGCCCACCCTATTTGTCTAATTTGTTTTCTGCCTGTGTTGCTGAAAAGTGATGGAACCAATTTTGTAGGCTAAAAATGATCATTTCCAACAGGTTTATTTGATTGATGCATTTGTGTACAGATATGTAGGGGGACTGCCGTAATGCTCGTGTCTCCAACTGATGGAACAGAGGAAATTGCAAACCCCTTTATCCAGCCAGATGGAGCATAAATTTCAAGTTTTAAACACTGCATGATTGGCCATTTTCGCTGTCTAATATTTAATGGCCCGTCACCTGCTTTTTAATTCCCCCCAAAAGAGGGAAAATTCTACTGCAAATTCTGAGAATTTACACGATGTTGCTTGTACCTTTTTGTGCCATTTATTCCATTTTCTGAAACTTATTTATGGTAAAGACTCCATTTGACGTCAACCACCTTTATTGTTTGCACATGATGAAAGAAATGATGTTAAAGCGACATAAATTTGAACAATTTTTTTAATATAAATAAACAATATTGTGTATAGTGGTTTTTTGTTTGGTAGAGAGAATTATACGAATAGTTAAATTATTATAGGGTCTTCATCCCACAGGGTCTGTGGCATATTGGCACAACTCTTGATGACTGAGCTAAGAGTGTGTTGGTTCCTAGCTTAAACCAACTATGAGACAACTTGAAGGCCGACAACGATGGTCTTGTAGTCGTCCGGCTATCGACGATAAAAGGAAACCAAGTGCCAAGAAGTAGAAGCAATGACTGGTTACCGACAATTTTGGCCAAACGAAGCACCTAGGAACACCGACACCAATGGTTAATAATGGTTATATGCAAAGAGGAACTCATAGGTATATAGGCTGGAGAAGTTCAACACCAACACCAATATGATTCATTACGATAAGAGTAATTGTAATCTGTTCCACATTATTCTTTCTTTCTGTTTACTCTGTCCAGCGCATCTTGTTCTTCATTCTTCCTTGTTTTTGAGGCACAGTAGCAAGATTGCTGACATAAAATACAGAACATGGATTGAATTGGCCTTGGCATTGTTTTGCTGTCATCTCATATTTTTGCGGTTTAGTTCATGGTGTTCCAGGGCTTCAAGGATCTAATTTGGTCCTGGGGAAGAAGGGAGTGTTGAACATCTTACAGTCTGTGGTCCAAGTAACTGTTGTTTCTGTCTTCGGCTAACAGTTGGATTGCTGCTGACAGCACAATCACTTCCTGGTATATTTCTTGAGAATACTTTGCACAAAAAGCTAAGGAATTCTCTCTCTCTCTCTCTCTCTCTTTTTTTTTTCTTTTCATTTTTTTATGTACAATACATGTTGTCATAAGTATTCCTTGTTCTTCCCCAGACCAAGTTTTCAGTTTCAGTGAAGAACTGGATTTCAGGGGAATTGTAGGAAAAAGGTGGTGGTTAGTTTGTGTCGATTTTTGACTCAATCTACTTGCTGCTTGTTGACATCCTTAAACAGGACACTGTATGGATTTCAATCAATGCCTCTCTTTTGTCATTTTCTCCATCAACTGATTAATGTTCACGTGCTTACACTGATTGCCTTTTTGCCTCTGTCCAAAGTGTGAGAGAAGACACATCTAACTTAATTTGGAACTTCCATCAATCCATAGTTCAGCCTAGTAATGGTGCAACGATATTTAATTCCCTTATAATTTTCTTACTTTACTTTCACTCGAGTCCATCCCATGCTAATGTCATTACTTATCCCTTGTTGAGCGATCTACAAGGTCTTTTATATTGTTGCAATGTTCTATGTAGATGGGAAAACAACTACTATAGACAAGATCATTTATGTTGTTTTATGATCTAAGTAGATTTAAAAACAATTAGTTTCGATAATTAATTAGCAGTCAACATTAGTTTCTCTTAAGATGCTCATATCAGACAACTATGAAAGGAGTCTTCGTATAAAACAATTTAAGACTTATTTTATAATAGCTTTGTCCAACTATGAGAGTTCCCCATATTACTAGAAATATGATTGAAAGTGAGATATTTGGTTTTAAAAAAACACTAGAGATAAGTAGGAGGCCCCCGGGGTAAAGATGTAGTGGCAGAGTACCTTCATTAAATTAACGGATGAATTTCATTTAATAGTAAAATTGAGAAAGAGATCTTTTACAAGATGTGGAAAATGACTTTGTTAGAGGGTGTATTAGAATGGAGAGAATAAACTTCACCTTTCCGCATTCCAAAAATGAAAGTTCTTAAATGTGCTTAACCAATAGATTCTTTACCTAAGTGCCTTGATTATTATAGGTTGACCTTTCTTTGGGATTTAAATGTGGCATTAGGGCAAAATCCTCTCCTTGAAAAATAAGATAGAACAAGGATGGTAAATGAGTCGAGTCGAATCAAACTTTGTATTTGTTTGTTAAGATAATCAAGATAAGTTAAATTGGACCTAAAATGAATCTAGTTTGAGCTTTCAATTTAAGTTTATTTAATTGTTTAGAAATTTTTATATTTTAAAACTTCTTTAGTTGGTTAGTAAGTTTGTTAGCTTATATCTATCTATCTATCTATCTATATATATATTAAACGAATATAAATAAATTCTTATCAAATCAAATATTAAATTTACTCGTGAATATTTGATTCATTTACGTCTGGATAGAAATGAAGCAAAAAAAATATAATAATTGTTAGAACCTATAAAACTTTTACAGGGTAACATAATTAAATCATTACCTTTAAATTATAGCACAAGGTGATTACACTTATCCTAGACATCTTTTATAACTCGTCCTAGGTTATATGAAAGGAGATAAATCACGGGGTCAGAAACTATAAAGAAGATTAATAATGAGCATAATCAAACTCGGCTCGATCTCATCTTCTGTTTGGTTAAACCATATAGGTTTAGTCCAACCATATAGGTTTAGTCCAACCATACCTGCCCTAAATATTTGATATAAAATTACTATAATACCCTTATATTTTAAAAATTTTACACATATAATTATAATTAATAAATACCCTCCAAAGACCTTGAAACCCTAATACCTGAATCAAAGGAATTTCTTTAGAGATGCTCGAGAGTCTTCATCAATTAAAATTTTCTCTTCCAAATTCCAACGCACGCCTTGCTGTTATATTCCCTCTAGGACTGACTGGTTGAGATTTTATTCTTTAATAGGTAATCAGGTATATAAATTCTATTTTTTTATTATGGAAATTTTTGGTTATTTTAGGATTTTGTTATATTTTGTTGATTATAGTTATTCAATTTTATTGTTTATCTCTTCAATTGATTAAATTTTCTTTAATTATTTTGGTAGACATGTTTAAATATTTTAAAAGAAAAGGGGAAGAAGATGTATGCTCAAAAGAAAATCCAATTGTTGAATCAATAGGTAGTGATTCTTCCCCCCAAAAAAATCCCATGGAATTTGATTTACTTGAACTTCAATCAGATCCAAGAAAGTCACTCAAGATTATTGATGTTGATCTAAATATTCATGAAAGAGTCTAGAGAAAATACTATTTAGATGGTGTTTTCCAACCTCACAAATATGAATTTCCACAAACATTAATCCAAGGTACTTTGAGAAGATTTAATCGTGCATGGTTTGATGAATTTAAACGGTTGGAATATAATATAGAAAAGGATGCAATATTCTATCTTTATTGTTATCTTTTCAAGAATGAGTTGGGTCACCATCACCAAGGAGGTGGTGATACTTTTGTCAGTGAGAATTTCAGAGATTGGAAAATTAAAAATAAACTTCGTAAGTAGGAGGGATGACATAACAGTGCTTATAGAAAAGCTTTTAAGTAAATATCAGGATTTACTCAATCAAAAGCCATATATTAAAACTAATTGAGTTAATATGTTACAACATTCAAAAGGATATCATTAGAGTTTGTGTATTCAAAACAACCAATGTGATATTGAAAGATCTTGGTGATAATCCTTTCTCCATTTTCTTGATGAGTTTCGTGATGTGTCAGTGAAGGAGCAAGTTGTCATTATTTTGAGATTTGTAGATAGCAAAGGATGTGTGGTTGAAGGTCTTTTGGCCTTTAAGCATGTAGGTAGTACAATTGCTCTACCACTTAAATGTGTCCTTGTAGATTTATTATTGGCACATGGATTAAGCATATCTAGGATATGTGGACAAAGATACGATGGGGCAAGTAATATGCAAGGGGAAATCAATGGACTAAAAGCTCTTATCTTAAAGGAAAATGAATGTTCATTGCTTTGTTGATCAACTCTAATTTGCTCTTGTAGCTGTGTGAAAAAATCCTATTAATATCGGCAATTTACCAAAACGCGCATCTAGTTTTTTAAATTTACTAAAAAACGTACTATACTTTGGTAATTACCAAAAGACATACTAAATTATTTAATTTTTCTATTCTATCCCTCTTGCCAACGGCATGCAACCTCAATCTCTCTCTCATTCTCTCTCCACTCCCACTCTTTACTCGTGGAAAGCTAATCTGTCTCTCACTTATCGATTTATTCTACTCAAATTTATTTTTTTCAAAACACCTCCACCAGGAAAAGACCAAAAATAATAATAGATACATATTTAAACTCCTTACCACCTCAGAAATTCACAAGATCTGAAATGAGTACAATCGGAGCTCTCTAAGTCAATAAGTGGGATTTGATCAAAATCCACTAATTGACCTAGAGAGCTCCGATTGCACCCATTTAAGGTCCTATGGATTTCTGAAATTGCAAAGAGTTCAAATATGTTATCCATTATTTGTTTCAACTTCTTTGGATATATTAAAATGTTATTGAAAGGATCGGTTGATATGTCACAAACATTGGGCATGATGTAAAATTCCACCTTTGGAGAAGCTAAAATAAACAATGGAGGGTATATTTGGACTCCTTCCAACCTTAAAAATCCACAGGAACTGAAATGGGTGTCATTAGAGCTCTTTAGGCCGATTAATGGATTTTTACCGAAATCCCACGTTGGACCTGATATGAACTCATATCAGGCACACGTTGGGCCTAACATAAAATCATATCAGACCCAACGTGGGATTTCGATTGATTTCAATCGAAATCCATTAATCGATCTGGAGAGCTTCGATTATACCTATTTTAGGTCCTGTGAATTCCTGAGATTATAAGAAGTCTAAATATATCCTCTATTGTTTATTTCGGCTTCTTTGGAGGTGGAATTTTATATCAGGCTCGGCGTGGGATTTCGGCCAATTTCGATCGAAATCCATTAATTGACCTAAAAAGCTTTGATTGTATCCATTTTAGGTTCTGTGAATTCCTGAGGTTGCAAGAAATCTAAATATGTCCTCCATTGTTTATTTCGGCCTTTCTAGAGGTGAGATTTTATATCATGCTAAATGTTGGATTTCAGCCAATTTGTCAAATAACATTTTAACACATCTAGAGAAGTTGAAATAGGCAATGAATAACATATTTAAACTGTTTACAACCTAAGAAATTCATATGACCTGAAACGGGTGCAATTAGAGTTCTCTAGGTTAATCAGTGGATTTCGGTCAAAATCCACGATTAACCTAGAAAGCTCTGATTGCACTCATTTCAGGTCCTGTGGATTTCTGAGGTTGCAATGAAATTAAATATGCTATCCATTATTTATTTCGGCTTCTCCGAAGTTATTAAAATATTATTGAAACAATCAACTGATATCTCACATACGTTGGACCTGATATAAAATTCCACCTTCAGAGAAGCCGAAATAAACAATGGAGGATATATTTGGACTCCTTGAAATCTCAGGAATCAACATGACTTGAAATGAGTACAATCAGAGCTCTCTAGGTCTATTAATGGATTTCGACTGAAATCGACCAAAATCCCACGTTGGACCTGATATGAACTCATATCAAGCACAACATGGGATTTTGGTTGATTTCGATCGAAATCTATTAATCGATATAGAGAGTTCCGATTATATTTATTTCAGGTCCTGTGGATTTTCGAGGTTGCAAGTAGTCTAATATGCCCTCCATTGTATATTTCGGCTTCTCCTGAGGTGAGATTTTATATCAGGTCCAATGTGAAATTTCTACTGATTTTGGTCTAAATTCATTAGTCGATATAGAGATCTCCGATTATACCTATTTCAGTTTTGTGGATTCCTGAGGTTGCAAGGAGTCCAAATATGTCTTCCATTATTTATTTCGATTTCTTTGAAAGTGGAATTCTATATCAAGTCTAATGTTGGATTTCAGCTAATTTTTCAAATAATATTTTAATACATCTGGAGAAGCCGAAATAAATAATGAATAACATATTTAAACTCTTTACCACCTAAGAAATTTACAGGACCTGAAATGCGTGCAGTCGGACTTCTCTAAGTCAATTAGTGGATTTCAGTCAAAACTAACTAATTAATGTAGAGAGCTCCGATTGCACTCATTTTAGGTCTTGCGGATTTTTGATGTTGCAATGAGTTCAAATATACTATCTATTATTTATTTCGGCTTCTCTAGAGGTATTAAAATATTAGTTAAAGAATCAACTAATATCTCATATATGTTGGGTTTGATATAAAATCTCATCTCTGGAGAAGTCGAAATAAATAATGGAGGATATATTTAGACTCCTTGCAACATCAGGAATCCACAGGACCTGAAATGGGTGTAATTAGATCTCTCTAAGTTGATTAATGAATTTCAACCGAAATCAATCGAAATCCCACGTTGGCTTGATATGAAATCATATCAGGCCCAACGTGCAATTTCAGCCAATTTTGATCAAAATCCATTAATCGACTTAGAGAGCTCTGATTGTACCCATTTCAGATACTGTGGATTCCTGAGGTTGCAAGGAGTCTAAATATACCCTTCATTATTTATTTTGGCTTCTCCAATGGTGGGATTTTATATCAGGTCCAACGTTTGTAAGATATCAACCGATTCTTTTAATAATATTTTAATAACTTCGGAGAAGCCAAAATAAATAATGGATATCATATTTAAACTGTTTGCAATCTCAAAAATCTACAGGAACTTAAATGGATGCAATCGGAGATCTCTAGGTCAATTAGTGGATTTTGATCGAAACTCAATGATTGATCTAGAGAAGTCCGATTATACCCATTTCAGGTCCTATGAATTTCTTAGGATGTAAGGAATTCAAATATGCTACCCATTGTTTATTTTAGCTTTTTCGGATGTGCTAAAATGTTATTTGAAAAATTGGCTAAAATCCGACATTGGGTTTAATATAAAATCCCATTTCCAAAGAAGCTGAAATAAACAATGAAGGACATATTTAGACTCCTTACAACCTCCGGAATCCACAAGAACTGAAATGAGTGTAATTGGAGATCTCTAGGTCGATTAATGGGTTTCGACTGAAACCCCATGTTGGTCTTGATATAATATCACACCTTCAGAGAAGCCAAACTAAATAATAGAGGACATATTTAGACTCTTTACAACATCAGGAATCCACAAGCCCTGAAATGAGTGTAATCAGAGTTCTCTAGGTCGATTAATGAATTTCGATCAATTTCATTCGAAATATATTAATAGACCTAGAGATCTCTGATCATACCTATTTCAGGTCTTGTGGATTCCTAAGGTTGCAAGAAGTCTAAATATGTTCTCCATTATTTATTTTAGCGTCTCTAGAGGTAGAATTTTATATCAGACACAACATATGTGAGATATCAGCCGATTCTTTTAATAACATTTTAATACCTCCAGAGAAGCCGAATAAATAATAGAGAGCATATTTGAACTCATTGAAACTTTAAAAATCCACAAAACCTAAAATAGTTGCAATCGGAGCTCTCTAGGTCAAAGAGTGAATTTTCACCGAAACCCACTTATTAACCTATAGAGAACTCCGATTGTACCTATTTCAGATCTTTTGAATTTTTTAGGTTGTAATGAGTTCAAATATATTATCTATTATTTATTTCAACTTTTTCGGATGCATTAAAATGTTATTTGAAAAATTGATTAAAATCCAACATTAAGTCTGATATAAAATCTCATCTTTGGAGAAGTCGAAAAAACAATGGAGGACCTATTTGGACTCCTTGTAATCTCAGGAATCCACAAAACCTGAAATGGATACAATTGGAGTTCTTTAGGTCGATTAATCGATTTCGACCAAAATCCCACATTGGCTCTGATATAAAATCCTACCTTTGGAGAAGCTGAAATAAATAATGAAGGGCATATTTGGACTCCTTGCAATCTCAAGAATCCATATGAACTGAAATGGGTATCCAATCAAAGCTCTCTAAGTTAATTACTGGATTTCGACCGAAATCAGCCGAAATCCCATTTTAGGTCCTGTGGATTCCTGAGATTGCAATGAGTCCAAATATGTCATTCATTGTTTATTTTGGATTATCAGAATGTGGGATTTTATACAACATATGTGAGATATCAACTAATTCTTTCAATAATATTTTAATACCTCTAGAGAAGTCAAAATAAACAATAGATAGTATATTTGAACTTCTTGTAACCTCAGAAATCTACAGAACCTGAAATGGGTGCAATCAGAGCTCTTTAGGTCAATCAGTGGGTTTTGAACGAAACCCATTGATTAACCTAGAGAGCTTCGATTGCACCAATTCAGGTCCTGTGAATTTCTGAGGTGGTAAAAAGTTTAAATATACTATCTATTATTATTTTTAGTCTTTTCTGATGGAGATGTTTTGAAAAAAATAAATTTGAGTAGAATAAATTGATAGGCGAGAGCGAGATTAGTTTTCCACGAGTAGAGAGAGGGAGTGGTGAGAGAAGGAGAGAGAAATTGATGTTGCATGCAGTTGGCCGGAAGGGTAAAATAGAAAAATTAAATAAATTAGTATATCTTTTGATAATTATCAAAGTATAATATAAATTTAAAAAGTTGAAGGCCTCTTTTGGTATATTTGTCTTACTTTTTTTCATGTGATTTATAATATTATTATTGTGGTTGGAGGCTCCTATAAGAGCCATGATATTTTGCGAGAGAAATAAGCTGCTACAATCGTACAAGCCTTGGAAAATGAAAAAAATCACCAAGGGTCGAGGCTTGAATCAAGAGAGTACACTCATTCGGCCAAGTGATACATGTTGGGAATTACATTATAATACTTTGCTTAGTTTAATTCAAATGTTTGGCTCCGCAATTGACGTGCTTGATGAGATTGTGGATGATGGATCACATTTAGATCAAAGAGCCGAAGCATTGCGCTGGGTAAAAGGTATCCAATCATTTGAATATGTATTTTTGTTTAATTTACATTTGATGAAATTAATATTAGGAATAACAAATTATTTGTCCTAGCACTGCAACAAAGTTAAAGACAAAGATATCAGGT
>JBBMJZ010379311.1:0-16596 GCA_037833815.1 Zingiber zerumbet
GGTAAAATCTAAAAAAAATAGTTTTAACACTATAACCCAAAGCCTGAACCGTAGAAATAAAATCTTAAAGAAATATTTTAATTATTTTTTAATTCAAAATTTTTAAAAAATAAAAAAAAAAAAGTTGATATCCTGCGCGACGCGCACTGTGGCATCGCGCAGGATAACAACTTAAACCCTAGAGGTAAAATCTAAAAAAAATAGCTTTGATACTATAACCCAAAGTTGAACCCTAGAAGTAAAATCTAAAAAAAAATAACTTTGATACTATAACTCAAAGCCTGAACCCTAAATAACTTTGATACTATAGCCCAAAGTCTGAACCCTGGAGGTAAAATCTTTAAAAAAAAATTAACTGAAAAATTATATCCCAATTAAGATGCCTGAACCCTACCAATAAAATCTTAAAAAATATGTTTTATTTATTTTGTTTAATCAAAATTAATATATTTTATTATTTTTTTAATCAAAATTAAAAAAAAACAAAAAAATCATGATATACTGCGCGATGTGTACAGTCACGCACAGTACGTGTCGCACAGTATATCAAAATCGTGTGTATATATATATATATATATATATATATAATTTAAAACAATTTAGAGTTGTCTTTTTTCATTAATCAATTTCGGACTAAATCTAAAAAAAATAAAAATAAAAACAAAGATGGTACATGATTCTAATTTGGGTACTTGATCTGGATAATAATGAAATTTACGTGGTTCAGTGAAATGTCCTAAAAATAATGAATATTATTAGAAAGTAAAAAAAATCACTTTATATAGTAATTGAAATTTAGGAAAAGAATCCTGGATTATAAAAATAAATAATATAAAATTAGGAAATTAAAGAAATGAGATTTGAATGTTGTAGACAGAGAAAAAGTATTTATAGGAAACTTTTATTATTAAAATATTTTATAAATTAATTTTTAATCAAAGAAGGCTACTTCGATAATTTAAGTAAAAAAACAAAAAGAGTAAATTTAGGATTCGTCGGTGCCTCGGTTGGAGGCCATCAACAGCATCCGACCCGTTAAGCACCCCGATTACCACCCTTCCTATTGATCGGATGGTGGACCCGCTTAAGTGAGCTGGCGCACAGAATTCTGTACCCAGCAGGACTGGAAATCTCTCCAACCACCACCCAAGCCCTTACTCATCCTTTTATTCGCAAGGACGTCAGGGCCCCACCATACTGTGGGGGTAATGTCGAGCGGTGGATATCACGATCCGACAGATATACGAATATGGAAACGAAATCGGACACGAGACCGCTTCCATCGATTCTTATACGAAAATATAATATTATTTTAGCCACCGACGCCCGCTTCCCCTTTCTTCGTCTCCTCCCTCTTCCTTCGAAGGCGCTCTCCTTCTCTTCGATCGCAATGTGGGCGGGCGGCATAGAGTAATCCTTCTCTGCTGTCTTCCTCTTGCGATCTCCGATCGCGTGTCGTCGGTTACGCCGTCGAAATCGACCCCAAGTCCCTCCAAATCCAGCCAGCTGGTGCCGTTTTCCGCCCCGCGTCAAAACCAAGTCTTTTTTTTTTTTTTCGTTCTTTTCGGTGGGAGATCCTTTCAGGGAACTTGATTATGTCAGAGGTTGGTGGCGTGTTAATCTGCTGAAAAATATATTTTTGTCAATTTTTTTCCCTTGGTGGGGCTTTTGTTAGATTGAAAAATTTTGGCTGTTTCGTCGAAGATTTGTGCTTCTGTAAGTTCGCATCATTTGCATCGGAGATTTGATTGTTCTCTGTTGGATTTAGTGGAGAAGAGAGGATTCGAATTGAATGCGAGGCGATTTTGTTGTCTATGGGGCGCAGCGCATTTTGGTCTCAGAAGATGTGCAAGTTCGGGAGGACGAAAGGACCCGAGTCCAGAGGAGAGAGGTATCATGGGATGAAATCAGGAGGCGAGGCGAAGGTGGAGAAGATGAAGGAGAGGTCCAAGCTAAAGCTTTGGATGATGAGGACGATGACCACCGTTCTGTTCTGGACGTGCATCCTCCAGCTCACGGTGCTGCGGGAGTCGTGGGGGTCCAAGGTCCTGAAAGCTTGGCCTTCTTGCTTTACTCCGCCGGATTCACTGATTAACGCGAAACAAGTCACCCCAGTCGTCGACAAGATTGTTCTTCCCCCTAAAAGTGAGTTATTTATTTTCACGATTTTGATTCTGTGTGAATGAAATCTATTAATAACCTACAGATTTGCATTACAAACAGCATTGCTTCGTTCAATTTGTTGTTTGATACGTTGGATGCGTGATTTCTTTTCTTTCTTTCAAACTCAAAACGTTTGATTTCTTGGTCCTTGTTTCCATTTGCCTTTTTTTCTTTGACTTTGGAAATAAATGGCTAGCTTGCATTACCTTTGTGCTTCCTCATGGTTGACCGGTTCCGAACCATTGATGAGTGCCCGGTATGATTTTTTTTTACTAATTTTGTGCTTGTGATTCCTTTATTTGTGGCGCACCACGATATATCTTCTAAACCACTATCAGTGCTTGTTTCGTCATCTCTTCCTTATGATGGCATGCCCAAGATTTTCCAATCGTTTATAGTCATTCGTTTTTGCTGCGGTCACAAAATCTCTAACCACCAGATAGAAGGCAATCGTTGAATATTTTTAGCTGTAATCTAAGCATAACCATCTATCTCCTCGTGTCATATTTTTAGCTGTAATTTAAGCATAATTATCTCCTCCTGTCTATGAATTTATTTATTTTCCTCTAGGAATCTACAGAAATAACGGGTACATAATGATCTCATGCAATGGAGGGCTTAACCAAATGCGAGCAGCGGTAAAGGATTAGATCAACACTTTGCTCTTCAAATCGGATAATATATGTCATCACTTTGCTTGCATGAAAATATGAATGAGTAATGACTGATGAAACAATTGTTTTCTTCAGATATGTGATATGGTGGCTATTGCAAGATATCTAAATGTGACACTCATAGTTCCAGAGTTGGATAAGACATCATTTTGGGCTGATCCCAGGTGTGTGTGAATTGTTTGTTCAAATTTCATTCTTGCATTCACTAAATTGGTATATCCTGATATTTCAGTGAGTTCCAAGACATTTTTGATGTCAATCACTTTATCACTTCATTGCGAGATGAGGTCCGGATATTGAAAGAACTACCACCTAGATTAAAGAGTAAGGCTGATCTAGGAATGGTGTACTCTATGCCGCCTGTTAGTTGGTCCGATTTGTCTTACTACTACGATCAGGTTGGTTAATTCTTTTTTAAGCATGGTGAAACAATGTTGTTAATTGCTATTACACTACTATAGTACTCATAGTAATGTCATTCTGCCAACTAGATTCTTCCTTTGGTGAAGAAGTACAAGGTTGTGCACTTCAATAGGACGGATGCAAGGCTTGCAAATAATGGCCTACCAATTGAGATTCAGAAGTTACGTTGCCGAGTGAACTATGATGCTCTGAGATTCACTTCTCAGATTGAAGAATTGGGTAGACGGGCGGTGAGAATTCTGCAGAAAAATGGCCCTGTTTTGGTTCTTCATTTAAGATACGAGATGGACATGTTAGCTTTTTCTGGATGTACTCATGGTTGCACTAGTGAAGAGGCGGAAGAGTTAACAAGAATGAGGTATGATAGTTTTTTTTCACTTATGTTAAGTCTAGTTTCTTTGGTTTCTATCAGCACCTACATGATTATCTAATATACAGGTATGCATATCCGTGGTGGAAGGAGAAAGTTATCGACTCTGAAACAAAAAGGAAAGATGGACTCTGCCCCTTAACACCTGAAGAGATTGCTCTTATTTTGAGAGCACTAGAGATAGATCGCGATATCCAAGTATATATAGCAGCTGGAGAAATATTTGGTGGGAAAAGAAGAATGGAAGCCCTTTCTGATGCATTTCCAAATCTGGTGTGTTTTTGTTAGAGCTTGTCATTGGTTAGTTATCTTATAGTTCTTATTTTCCTTAATTAACTTTCTGATCTATGGACAGGTGAGAAAGGAAATATTATTGGGACAATCAGATCTGAAATATTTCCAGAACCACTCGTCTCAAATGGCAGCCTTAGATTACATTGTTTCTTTGAATAGTGATATCTTTATACCAACCTATGACGGAAACATGGCTAAGGTCGTTGAGGGTCATCGCAGGTACCATCCTTTCCATCTCTTCAATGACATTGTTTCAGAAGAAGAATTTTCTTTATGGCTCAACATATAAGCAATGCCTTTGGTTAATGATGATAAATTTTATTTCCTTGGAGTAATTGTTTTCACCTTGTACTTGTCTTTCCTAAGGTTAGCTATTGTATGATTTGCAGAGCCTTGGGTTTCAAGAAGACCATCGTCTTAGATCGAAAACTCCTTGTCGAACTGATTGACCAGTACGATAACGGAACTCTAGGGTGGGATGACTTTTCTTTATCGGTCAAGGCCGCTCATGCTAATCACATGGGGTGGCCTACTTCGCGAACTGTAATTCCTGACAGGCCCAAGGAAGAAGACTATTTCTATGCCAATCCACAAGAGTGTCTCCCACAAACTGACAAGTCATGGACTTCATGAGCTCTATCACTGCGTCATTCCCACCTAGATCACCACATTTTGGAGAACATCAATCGATCATTTTACTAAGATCCTCGCTCCGCTATAAGAAAACATGGAGATTTTGCTTTAGGAAATGCTGATGTACAAGAAAAGTTTAGGATACTGGAGGAGTCATCATTCATGCAGCTTCTCAAATATACATATTTGTTTCATATCATTCTCTCCATAATAAATCTGATCCTTGTACATAAAGATGAGTGGGAAAAGATCGAAAACTCCTGCAATTTTCAACTGCTTGTACAGCATAGGAGATGGAAAAAAGACTAATTTATCTCAATTCGCAATCTTGTTGGATGACAGTTCCCTCTCTCTCTCTCTTTGATGATTGAAAATGTGAATTTTGTTCCAGTAAATCAAGTCATATTTATGCATTTGATATCGATTTGTTTAGTTCCATGAGATTGTTCTGATGCTTATCAAAAGTCTTATAACAGCTCGTACTATATGCACTTGTAATCATCTTTTTAGTCAACAGATATTATGGACTCGATTCTATAAAAATTTCACACACTGACTATTAAGATAAATTTGACGATACTCATGACAGTCTATCTCACTTTCTTAGATCCGCTACCGATTGGAGGAATCTTCTATAATTCATCAAAGTTAAGTCTCGACCTTGAGATTTTTGAGATTCATACTTGCATTCATTCATTCAACATAGTAAAAAGTGATTATGTTCATCTCAGGTGTCTCTCACATCACGTTCCCATTTATACAAAGAAACTTAATCTTTGTTCCATTATAATAAATCCTTTACACTCTAGCCAATTGAACATTTCATGAGGACACATTCATTCACTCATTCATTGAAACATCATTAGAGGTTTACAGAGCCTGATAATAAGTATAATAAATGAGCAAATGAAGCAATTGGATAATAAGTCTGTCCACACTCATCAAAACATCTAGAATATATACATTTTTAAAATAGTCGAGCTAGTTACATACATAATCATGAGTATTAGTAAGTAATGAATAGTGATTTGTCACTTGTAGCCTACTTCTACGGTGCTAATCTAAAGACTTGGCTCAATACTCATTCAATGAGTGCAAAAGCCAATAGAGTAAATCATCCAGGCAGTAAATGTGACGAAAGTTTGAGAACATAAAAATCTCACATGCAACAACAGTTCAAGAAAAATTGGCAAACTTCACAGGCATGGAAGCATTCCTACATGATCAGAATATACAATGATGATAATGGTTATTCGATATAGCGATCTAGGAAGCGATAGAAGCATTAGTTGTTATCTGCTTTTTGTCTCCTAGATGCTTGTGATGATTCCTCACTGATGTCTACCATCATAGATTGATGAACAGCTTGGTTAATTAGTGATGTGGATTCATCAGGATCCTATAAATGTCAAGGAAAACTAGAGTGAGTGAAGTAAACATGGCATAATACATATAGACGATGGATTAAATGTCGCGTTATACAATATCGAGCGTTTCATATGACAAATTGACAACTTAGCCGGAAACATAAATAGAGGAGGTTATAGAACTTTCAAATGACCATGTATACATGCATAAAAAACCATGTATAAAATAGAAGCTTGTTGTAGACAAAAGTAGAGATGCCAGCCAACCCGGCCTAAAGTTGAGCTCCATTTGGTTTAATAATTTCATGAATTACTAAGCAACATTCATCTATTGAAAACAACAAAAGAAGCCATAGAATAATTTTTAGGGCGTTGACTAACTGATGAAACAATAATTCACTCAATGTTGTATTCCATGTTGAAAAAATGAAAATAAAAAACCATGAGAATGATAATCAAATCTATACCCTGAATTCAGATAATGAAACAGCAGCAACAGGTCGTTTGTTAGATGCTCGCTTGCCAAGATTAATTTGCACGGAGATATTGGCTTGGGAAATATCGACACCAGAATTTTGCAGTGCTTGAGTTAGAGTCGTCAAAAGCCTGTTATCGAGAAGTAGTGGTTAATTTAGAGAATATGAAGTAGCAGATTGGAATGCAATTAACCGAAATAAATTTTCAAAACAAATCACCTCAACGAATCCATGCAATATGCAACCTGATATTGTACATGCAAATGAAAACAAAAAATATTGCAAGAAAGAAGTAGACCAGATTCCAGATATCAATGAAATCTATAATTACATAAAAAGGATTAACATCAGAATTAAAATTACATATCGGAAATAGAAAGATTTGATCTTGTTGAAGTTGCTTCGAAGTTACAATATCCTACTTTAGTATATGAAGAAACCATATAAGAGAATGGATGTGAAATAAAGAGGATGAAAAGAGTGACAAAAGATGAGAATAAACCATCCTCCCTGTAAAATAACTAGCCAAATGGATTCTTAACTCTATTTGGAACAAAAAATCACCAACAAACAGCTATTACTAAAATGTCCAACCAAACAAAAAACCAATACATACCCCTGTGAATAAGTGGCAGATGCATTGAATGTGCCTTCATCAATTATCAACTCTTCTTGTTCATTAAGCATCGCATTGCTCACAGCACATTCAGCAGGGCTGGACAATCCTAACCAATATGATTGAGCTTGAGAAGGCATGTTGTCTGGATCTGAAATAAAACGTGTGACAGCATACCCTAAAAAAGTGGATAATAAATTTGGCCATGATACAGAAATTGAACTTACTTATAAAACCCGTTGCTGTTTCTGTTGTCTTGTAGGGTACACTGGGAACTAGTTCTGATTCTGTTGGATTTTGGGGATTTGGAAGCATAGCAGGTGTAACTGAGATGTTGCTTTCATCATACTGTCCAGAGAAAACAGATGCAGGCACAGAACTATTTCTTATGACTTGGGATGCATCAGGCAAACCATCTATGCTGACTTGGTTATTCTGTTGTACAATAAAACAAGTGATCGGCAATATGAACCGGAACAATAAAATGTCCATTTCTTTGATTCTCCAAGTGAAAATTACCTGAGCATTTTTCCATAATGATCGGCAATAAAATTTCCCCTGGAGAGGCAAACAAAATTACCAAAAATTATTAGTGTCCCTATAGCTATGCATGGAAACATACTTTCAAATATTTGAACCCATCTTTAAGAAAATGGAAATTAATGTAGGGGAAAACAAGAAACATTGCTGGGAGTCACTTGCTGTGAAAAAACATTAAAGAGAGATGATAAACTAATGGTTATGGCCAGTGGTCTATTGACATTTGACAGTGATGAAATAAGGCCACATCAACTAACAGTTTCCCCACATACACAACAGCATTTTTTGTTCACCTTAGCATGTTAGTCTCCAAGCGGAGGACAGGTCACAGGTCAAGTACTTTACAAGACCAAACGCAAACCCAAATAGAAGTGAAGTTGATAAAATGGTTGTTGCATCATAATAAAATTGCTCAAGCTAAGGACGAACTTTTCAGATCCAGAGTTCACCCTGAAATCTCTTTGAACCTATTTCAGGAATTTTCTGTTGCTCTAGCAATCTTGGTTCATTCAGTAGTACACTATTTGAAAAACTTCAGCTCCATAGGACTGCTGTTTAATCATACTCTTATTCCGACTTTCTTTTTTTTTCTTTCACAGATTCAAAGTTCATAAAAACAATTTAAAGAATCATACACGGCCTTCCAACAAAGATTTTTTATGGCTAAGGTGACAGGCAGACTTTAAGATTTATTTTTCATAATATACTCACGATAAAAAAGGTACAAGCCAAGGTCTAAAACTGATGATCAAATAATTAGGCTAAAGTAGATGATATAATTTTAAGAAATTAAAAAAAAAAACTGTCACGGAGAAACCCAGCTCCAATTCAATGTTTTATGCAAATATTTGATGCAAATATGAATATACAGTCAGGAAGCCTATCAAATTATTACCCATGGCATTAATTTTGCATCATCATGATTCCATCCTGAGTATGACGTCTCATACTTTTGAATCTTTTCTTGTAAAAACCGTATGTATTCGATTACCTGTTACATCCATGAAGAACTAAAAATATAAAAGCACATGGTTGAAGGAAAGAGAAAAAAAGCTATGCACTGGTAATATTTTTACCTCCAGAAGCAATGATGCTTTATCTCTCTTCTGATCGCTATGAGGTATGAGTTCCCCGAGTATCTGAAATCTGCAAGTACAGAAGATGTTTCTAATGCAATATAATTATCCACATAAAAAGGGGAAACCACATCTCATATGTTGGTACATTTAAAATAGAGAAAAATTTTAAAAAAGATAAATTTAGTCAAGGAAGCTAACAAAAACACATTTGTTCCACTCCCAGTTTAATAGAATAAAGCATCCTAGTTGCTAATTTTTCCAATTCAGACCGCCTAAAGTAACAAACAGAAACTTAAGCAACTATCAATTGATTCATAAGCAGAACACCCAAATGCAAGCATGGGCACTAAAACGTAAAAGAGTTTATTCCTAATTTCAAATGATACTTATTTCTTTGACATAGGAAGTTCTTGCATATTTTAACCACATAGTTGATCCAGGGATCTTAATCCTCCATGACCACCATTCTCCAATGACACTTAATAGATAATGAGGTAATGGTTGATTAAAATCAAAATTAAGAACAATAATGGAAGATGTTTTGCCTAATACACAGAGGCCATTATCTTTTACTAAAAAAAAGTGGGCCCTCATGAGTTGGGGGTCGCTCATGCAAGGTAGGGAACTCCTTGTTTTGCAACTGCAATTTCAGACAATGGTGTCCAACTAGCTCAATCACTCAGAGAATGATCAAATACCACATAGCTACCACCTTAGAACCACTCCATCCTCAAGATGTAGGAAAAATACTTCTGAAATGTATATCATAAAGTAAAACAGCAAAACTCCAAATAACAACTAGCAGTGCAACACAACTCTTTAGAATTTGACTACAAGTTTTATGAAAGGATACATTGTTAGTATGCCTACATCATTTTCTGGAAGATCATCCAAAACACCAAACAAGTAGAAGGTCAGAAGCAGAACGCCTAGCTGCCTAAATAGAGCACTACAGTCTGTAACCGCTCGAAACTTACAAAGCAAACAGTTTAGGCAAAATGTTAACTAGGGGTCTTAAATAAAAGATGGATAATGTTACACAGGAAGTACGCGTATAGTATCATTCTATCTACTTGCCTGTCATTAATTTTGTTTCTTCTCCGCTGCTCCATTGCAGAATGTTTCGATCTTGGGCTACTGGGCAGGTCATCGGTTCCACTTCCTTTTCCATCTATTTTGGTCCCTAAATCTGTCATCACCAACAAGGCGAGCATACGAACACATCAGTACTAATCTGAAAGCCCCCAAGAGGAATCCCATAAAGGACAAAATTTTGAAAAAGAAAATCTTAAGGTGAAACCCGAGGCTCACCGTTTAGGTTCTATAAGCAGCAAAACGAGTAAGAAAAGAAAAAAGAAAGATGGCAAAGGAAATGGGAACCTTTATGGGAGAAGGGGCTCTCTCTCTTCCCAAACTCGCGATCATCGTCATCCTCTTCTTCGAATCCCCTACTGGATCTCAACGCAGCCGCTTCCATGGAACTCTCGAGGAGAATAAACAAATTGGGAAGACGAAGAACAAGACTAAGCTATCGGCGACGGCGACGGCGGAGCCGAAGGAACAAAAAGGATTTGGAGCGGCGGCAGCGTGACGGCCACTTCGTCGGAAGGAGGAGGAATTGCTTAATAAGAAGTATATTTTTAAAAAATAATAATAATAAAATTAAATGGAATTCGAGCCCTAAGACTTTAGTTGGACGTAGGTGAGGGTTGGCGCTTTAAGAAAAAGATAAAGTAAAATTTCCAAATATAGCAGGAACAGATCTTTTCTAGCCGTCCTTTTTATAGACACAATCCAAAACAATAGATTTCTTTTTTCCTTTTTTAGTTCTTAAAAGAATCAAAATTTAACTATTTTAGAGAAATAAATATCTGGATGAATTTGTCAAAGCTAGATCTTCAAGGATCCACACAACTTTTATAACTTACTTGTGTTGGGATCCTGCTAGGTTTTTTTGTGACCAATTTGATATAGCATCCAATTAAATTCTAAGATCCTTGATTAAAATGCTCGTGTAACTATTTGTTTAGTGTAAAAAAGGAGAAATCTGTCTTTAGACAAACCCCATATCTACATTGTTGCACCGAGCTAACTAGAGCTGATCCACAGTACTGAACAGACAAAATTAGATGATTCATAGTTTCACTGGTTGATGATGGCTTTTTATTGTGGCCATGTTGCTCAGCTCCATCTGTTGATTCTCAATCATCCTTAAAACTCCAGCGGCCTCGCTGCCCGGTGGGAGAAATGTGTCGTTCTCGACTAGGCGATGCCTAGTTATTCTTGCGATTGCCTGATTGACATCCCCTATCGAGGGACGCTTTCTAGGTACCTTGTGCAAGCACTTGTAAGCAATGTCAGCTAGAAGCTTTACCTCCCCTGGGCTGCTTCTTCCAACAAGCCTCTTATCGACAATCTCTTCCCAGTCGGCTTTGCCATCCTCACCTATCACTGCCTGACAAGAGGAAAATGCAGCAAAGTAAGCAGACAGTTTTAAGTGATCTAAGTGTGGCCTCATTCTTTGTACATAGAGCAACTTACAAGATCGATATAGTCCATTAGACCTTGCTGTGGATTTATTGCTGTGATTAGCTCGAACAATATGATTCCGAAACTATATATATCACTCTTCTTTGTGAACTTGTTCGTCGACATGTAGTCTGGGTCCATGTAACCATATGTGCCCTTGAGACCTGACTTTCTTCCATCGAATGTATCTTCTTCCTTGGACAGACCAAAGTCAGAAACCTGAGAAAATGTTTGGAGAGAAAAGATTATTCCGGAATGCCAAGACGTGAAGGAAACAAAACCAATGAAATCTGCAAGGTTCTAAAAATGTAAGACAAGGGTCATAGCAGTTCAACTAACATGATATTTGATTATAAAGGATCTGCAGTATACTGCCCGTAGCAAAATTGGCAAGATACAAAGGTTGTGCAGGAATTTCTCACCTTGGCCCTCATTGATTTGTCCAACAATATGTTAGCTGATTTTAGATCTCGATGTACGACGTGTGGGACAGCCTGTGAGCAAATAATTGAAATGATTAACATGCTTGAGACAGTAGCCGACATCTTCAAGTGATATAAAGCATACCCCTTCGTGAAGATACTCGATTCCATTTGAGACATCGTATGCAATTTGCACCCTCTCTTCCCAGCTCAAAATCCTTGGTCCATCGTCTAAGTTCACGCCATGTGTTCAAATGCACTCATGAGGCGCATGCATAGAGATATTGGCATAAAATGAAACACCAGAATGAACAAGAAATCCACAATCTATTTGGATTTAGTAAATTCCATGTGTGTGTGTGTGTATATATATATCAACAAAGTATGCAAGTGAAGGGACAATCGAAGAATAATTCGGAACTTACTGTATAAGAGGGTAGCAAGATTGCCATTGGTCATGAATTCATAAACAAGCATGCGCTGACTTTTATCTATACAATATCCAACCAAATTCACAAGATTCCTGTGGTGCAACCTACTAAGTAGAAGTACCTAAACAGATACAAGGGAAACAAACATTACAATCAATGTCTATAAAATGAAAATATAACAAGGCATTAACTAAATACTAAAATGCTGTGAGCACTCCATTTAGAATGTATTGCCTTGCATTGATATGAATACTAAAAGGTGACACACGGTACAACCACCGTTACTTGTAAGATTGCATGATGGAATTCGCTGGTTGCATGCACCTCTTGCTAGAGTTCAGATCTGTCAATGAAATGCTCGACATCTGATGAATGTTGTCGATTCTTAGGTTATCAAGTTGCAACTAATCTCATCGTGGATGATTTACAAAGATTCTACATGTATTCTGAGACGGAACTTTGCAGGACTGAGACTATATATATGAAATGCTTTTTATATAGTTCGCATAACCAATTGTTTATATCTCATCACTGATGGGATTTTGCAGGAATAAATAAAAATAACATGGATACATATAGTACTCATGATAAAAGCCTAACCTAGAAGTACCAATATGGGGACAATGACCCACTACACCTAGTAAACTAGTGACACTAACACTCCCCCTCGAGCAAAAAGTTGGCTACCATTTATATTCAACTTGTTGCATAAACTTGAAAAAGTTCCCATACACATGAAAGGATGACACTAAGCAAGGCCATAACTATAAAAACGAACAACATAACTAAACAAAGCTTTGAGATATATTTATGGAGCACAGAGGCGGCAGTCCCTTCAACCTCAGATCAACCAGCACATGAATAAGAGAGAGAAATAAAAAGAAAAATAAAATAAAATGAGAAAACAAATCTATCGAGTGAACTTCTTCCTATAATGCCAAATACAGAAACACATGATAGCGTGCTGAAAACCATATGGGTGATGATCATGATCATGTAATACCATGTTAAGTTTGAAGAAAGAGAATAATCTTTGGCATTTGTTATGAAATAACCATTACATGGGTATATATTCAGCTCATGATAAAATCCTAACACTGAAGGTACCAATGTGGGATTGAACTCACTACACCAAGCAGATGTTATGTGTTCCCTTATGCATTCCCTTGTAACCACCAAGCGTCTCAGACCGAGGCATCTAAACAACGTTATTAAGTTCTTTTTCATGCATTTATTGTCCCAAAAACTGAGTAGAATACCTCTGTTTGGAACTCCTTTTCACCTTGGCTTGAATCACTTGCCAGCACCTTAACAGCCACCAATTCCCCTTTAGGCATTGTAGCTTTATATACAGGCCCAAAAGATCCCTGCCCTAGAATTGTTGTAAAGTTTTGTGTGGCTTTCTGAATGTCCCTAGTTAATACAATAGAATCTTGATGAAATCATATCTCCAAGTGATTTAGCAATTGCATCATCAAACTGCTGTTTTGTTGCCATATGTTACTGAAAGAAAATAAATTTACAAACACCTCTAAAGAATATGCATAAGTTTTGATAATGCAACACAGAATTCCAATTTTGATATTATGCCTATCGATTATACTATGTATCTGAGATTGAGCACAAAATAATCTCCCAAAAATGACAATCTAAGATTATTGTTAAGACTTAAGAGTCATGTAGGAATTCCCTTAATTGGTTAACAATATTAAATACTCATTGCACAATAACATTTACTGTAAGAGTAATACTGAGGTTCCATAATAGTTTAACCTTCTCGTTAAACAAATTAGATAAAAAAGAAATATCAAAAATCACAACTTGTAAATATAGGCTATGCTGGAATGAGAACAGACTCAAAATATGAAACTAATATTTACCAACACCCCTGGACTATCATTATATAATTGGGCATTGAATTTAGTGAGCTAAATTGATGAAACAGAATGTTTACTATTTTTTTTTTCCACCAGAAACTACATCTTGATTGGTGACAAGAAATACTACAGACCCAAACTATTAAAAACATTGTTTTCTGGGAAAATGTTAAACAAGGATCAAATCAGATTCCATGAGGAGAACATATGGAACATACTGGTTCTTTGAGAGGCCACATAATCCCCAAATTATCCAAAGAATAAGAAAGGTTGATTTAATCTTTGAATGTTAATTCTCAGGTAGTTTAAGCTATGAAGCATGTAAATGTGGCAGCCTAAATAATATGTATGAATAACAACCATTTTAAGTGATTGAGTTCAGTTTTAGAAAAGTACCACCATACAAAAAATGAAGGCATTCACTCATCCTGGATGTTACAAGCTAATTGAGAGAATAAATGCAGTATGAATAAAAAAGAACACATAACTAAGAAATAGGGAGCTTCGTGCACCGGGCTGCCCTTTTTAACTAAGAAATAGGAAATTTAAAATGACTGCATACTTGTAAGAGTATCTTGGAATGGCTGAAAGAGAAGCAAAAAGGTCTTTATTTTGTTGTGGAGCATTCCATTTTGTCATGTATTGCTTGCCAGAATCAATGTTAGAAACAGAGATTGATGCACTTGAATCAATGCTTGCGTTAACACCATTTGCACGTATAGGAAGAGTTGCTGTGCTGACATCTCTTGGATGAAGCTGGAAGCCAGAACGCTTTCTGTAGAGCCTCATAAAAATCAATGCACCACACCCTATCAAAATCCCAATAGCAACACCTACGGAGACCCCTAGAGTGATTTTCAACATCTGGCTCCTCATTTCGCAAGACCTTTAGATTCTCACAAGAACATAAAAAATTGAAGACCTACAATGAAAAAAAAAACAGAATATAAAGTTTTTCATCTGACCATGTGTTTATGGAAATTACGAAAGTAGCAGAATATAAAGTTGTTCATCAAACCATTTGTTTATGGAAATTAAGAAACAACATAAAAACAAGCCATAAATTCCATAAATTTAGGGCAACAACATTACATAACCACCATCCGTATCATTTCAGGAACGCTATTT
Source organism: Zingiber zerumbet (assembly GCA_037833815.1). Taxonomy (NCBI): domain Eukaryota; kingdom Viridiplantae; phylum Streptophyta; class Magnoliopsida; order Zingiberales; family Zingiberaceae; genus Zingiber; species Zingiber zerumbet. The sequence continues at coordinate 15,023 of JBBMJZ010379311.1, forward strand.
TGGCATATAATATTAGCAAGTAAAATGCAAATAGATCACCCAAGTAACTAAGGAAATTACACAAGATTTTCTAGATGTGGCAAAGGAAGACAAAGGTCAACTGAGGACTACCCTAAATGATCTGCTACACACCCAAAGAGAAATAGCTCAGCAAACTGTCAAGGTCTGCAAATTACTGAAAACAACATACTACAAGGAATCGGTTGGTTTTATCACTTCAAAGGGATGCCTGAAGCCTTGTAGGAACCAATAACAACGAGAAGAAAAGCAAAATACAACTAAAACCTTATCAAACTCAAGATTCAACAAAGAAAAATTAAAAAAAAAAATTCCTTACCGCTATTGGTAAGCCTTATCGCCAAAACCCAAAATTTTACCCAACAAATCAGTAAACTGAAATCGAAAGGAAAGCCAGACCTAATAAATCGACACGAAGCGAATCACAGGAGATGGGAACTAAAACCCCTTTCACCTCAACGTCCAATACGCATCACTGAATCAAAGTAGTCGAATCCCACTTCGGATTTATCGCCCCTCTTTTCCGCATCAATCTGTTGGTGAAGAACAAGCTTCGATCGGAGCGCACGAGAGACGACGGAGTCCGAGAGTACGACGAAGAACAGAGGTACGATGTAGTCGCAGATCGATTTAACGCCGGCCGACCCTGGAGTTAATCTAATCGAGCCGGCCGGTTCAGAACGGTTGTTGTTTGGTTTTATTGGCAGGTACAGGTTACTAAAATGAAGGCCGAGAGAAAATAAGAAACGAATCAACGATTGCTTGCGAAACCGTTATTAAAATTTATTTATTTATTTATTTTAAGTGTATTTTAAATCAGAAAAAACATGCTTGGTAGATTTCGTCAACGAATCCGAGTCAATAAGAGATATGAGAAAAGACAACATCGTTGACTTGTATTGGAATATTGTTTGACCTCACATGCTCATTGTTCGCTTGGATCTTATTTTTGATTTTCATTTAAGAAAATATAATATTGATATATATTTACAATACTATTTTGGCCCTAAATATTATTTATAATATAGTAAAAATAATACTAAATCTAATTAGTTTCATTAACTACTGTAAGGATGAGTAATCTGGTTCTATAAAATTTTTCTATTAATCATTAGAGTAAATCAGAAAGTACACATGGTAAGTAGCCCAAGAGTTCACCATCCTTTGATTGTGCATTTCATTTAAAGGAAAAATTTCTACAAATATATCATAACTGGGAATTGAATCGAAGGTACCTGGATGACAACTTGGATATCTTAAAAAAAATGATAATCATAGTTAGCCTCATTGACTATCCTTAGGGTGACGGATCCGGTTCCACGAAAGTTTTTCATTCGCCACCAGGATAAATCGGGAAGCACACGCAGCGACCAACTCATAAACCCAACATCCTTTGATTGTGCCCCTCATTTAGAGAAAAAAAATCCTACAATTTCAAAAAATATCCATAGAATCTAGATATCTAAAAAAAATGATAATCCCAGCTAGCCTTATTAGCTATCTCTAGGGTAACTGGCCTGGTCCCACGGAAGTTTCTCACCGGCCACTAGGGTAAA
>JBBMJZ010379329.1:0-16591 GCA_037833815.1 Zingiber zerumbet
TTTAATTTTAATTAAAATTACTATTTAGAAAAGTACTATTATATTAAAATATTCTTTAACAACTTATCAAAATTACTTAACTTTCATCCAAATTATTTTAAATTATCAAAATAACTTTAAAACAATTATATAACTATTTGTAGGAAACTACTAGACAACTATTTAGGTAGTTATTATACAATTATAATTAAATTTTAAAATCTTAAATTTTAAATCATAAATATTATTATATCAAAATATTCTTTTATCAACTTATTCAAAATTATTTAAACTTCATCCAAGCCTTTTATAAAACTGTAGTATCTAAATAGCTAAATAACTAACGTATAGTTGTAAAAACTATTTGGTACTATAACAATATTCAATATTATATTAACGGTTACATATATTAACAATTTATCGTTTGATTATTTCATAGGAATTAGAACGAGAATTATAATATTATGAAATAGAATATGTATGAGCATATATATCATTCTTAAAAATAATATTTAGTTAGTTGAATATTTTCTATCAAAATAAATAAAAAGTTTATTTTTCACCCTTATAAGAAAATAAGAGAAAAAATTATAAGTGAATAAAAGTTGAATGTGAGAGAAAAATATAATGAGAGAGAAAGTGTGATAGAGAGAAAATATGATTGGAAAAATGAAGAGAGAAAGTGTGATGAAAAAAATGTGGAAAGAAAGTATAATGAGAGAAAATGAGGAGAGAGAAAATATGATGGGAGAGAAAATGTGGTGGAATATAATGAAGAGAGAGAAATTGTGTGAAGAGATAATAAGGAGAGAGAGTGAATGATGGAAGATATTGAAAAGAGAGAAAGTACGATGAGAAAAAAAATGAGAAAAGAGAGTGTGATGGGAGAGATACTATGATGAGAGAGAATAAGTAGAGAAAAAGTGTGATGAAAGAGGATGAAGAGAAAGAAAATATAATGAGAGAATGAGAGAGACTGTATGATGGGAGAGATTGAGGAGAGAGAAAGTGTGGTAGAAAAATGAGGAGAGGAAAAATGTGATAAGAGAGAAAGAGTGATGATAGAACGAGGAGGGAGAAAATATAATAAGAGAGAATAAGGAAAGAGAAAGTGATATGAAAAAAAAAATGAACAAATATATAAAGGTTTTTTTACCTAAAATTTAATTCTTATTCTCATTTTCATCAAAACCCAAATGAAATGGTAAATTTCATCAATAAAATTTTAATTTCATTTTCATCAATCAAATATAAAATTTAAGAATAAATTTATTCAATCATTTTAAAACCCTTAAATCAAACGTTATTTTCTTATTAGGACCTGTTTTATATTTTTTTTACCCTTATTTATTTATATTTTAAAAAAAAAGGAAAATGATGTTAACAAATTTATTCCGCACCGCCACGCGATGCGGATGCGGTCCCCAAACGGCTCGCATATTCGCTCAATGCGAAACCTTCCATCATTACGGCAACCACCCCGCATAATTTCGCAATGCGACTCATAATCATCAATGGAAATATTAAATGACTAAAATACCCTCACTTTCCCTTATCCAGTAGGCGGCCGCGTTTGCTCACCCTTTGTATTAATTATTTTGGCTACGCCGCTAGTTTGAAATGATTGGTAAGTAGGCATGACAGTCGGTCCTCTTTTGGTAAATTCGCACTGGCATAACGTAATTTATGTTTTATTTTAATTCATTGCGTGGGGACCGCCCGTCTTCTTCTTTCCTCGTCTCCTTGATTGTTCATTGATCTCGCTTCTTCGCACCTCCAAATCTCTCGCCTCGCTCTTCCAATCGAAGCGACCGTGTGTGAAATCGCCTTATGCTGCAAGGATCAGGCTGAGAAATCCTTTCTTGATGCGCTCAATTGTTGATGGTTTGTGTTACTGGCTTCCTATCTTTTTGTGTGTTTTTTTAGCCCCTAGCTTGTTTCGGATTCTGAGTCGACGAGGCATTGTCTTGATCGGTTTTACGGAGGTCGGCGTTTTCTTCATTCGCACAAGGCAATGCCTTTTCTCTCCTTTCTAATTCTCCCCTGTTGCAAAAATCGTTTCTCCCCCTTTTTGATAAAGCCACTATGCTGGGTCCGCATCTATTTGCGTCCTGTTTCACCCAACGAATCTTTACTAATTGTTTTTGGTTTTGTCTGTTTCTGTTGATCTGTAATCCGTAACTTATGGTTGCTTCTTATTGCATAAATACATGAGTCATTTCAAGAAAAAGTTTTTTCCTTCTATCTCTTTATTATCAGTAGTATCATTATTATTCTATTAATGATTTACAAAAAATTTGATTTTTCTTTACTGCTGATCAGAATTTTATTTTTTATTGTTAGATAATTAAGTAATATTTTGTTTGATTCGGTGGGTTTAGCTCTTGCATTCGGTGGACAAGATAATGATGAATTTGGTCGTCCATACTAATAAAAGTTTCTTGCCATTGGATTGGGAAAAAATAAATAAAACCATGAATTATAGCTATTTTTTTCCGTATTTATCTTTCTTGATATCTCTCTTTTCTTGACCTATCTATGATTGATTGCATGATTGTAGAATTTAGCATAGCTGAATTAATTCCTGTTTTTTCCAAGTATATTCACTGTGTTGGATTTATAATTTTATCTTGTTCAAATTTGCAGGTCAATTGCCCCAGTTTATAAAAGCTGGGAGAAATCTTCTTATAAATGGAACTAACTTGTAGTTTCGGGGGATTTATTTGCTCTAACATTTTCTTGGTTGTAGTGCTGGGAGAGCTGTTGCACACTGGTCTTGTTTGACATTTGTTAATTATGGATTGCTTCTCATCGCGGTTGCTCTAAGTATGTGGCACATGTTCTGGGTGATATATAGTCACTCATCTCATGACAGGAAGGGCTCTTTTGGTTGCATAGGAAAGTATGTGCATCTTGATACTTACCTAAATACTGGTCAAATTCTTCTCAGAGATGGTAAAGAGCTTCTTATTCTAAGAAGTCCTTTCGAAGTTCAGTGATTTATTCTTGTTTGTCAGTGAAGAAAAAAAAATGGAGAAGTAAGTAAATCATAGTTGCGTTTCTTGAACCTAATAATAATCTCGGTGAGGCTGATACTACTACTTGTGTCATTTACATCATAGGTATAAGTTCATAAATGAGATTGGAGATGGAACTTGTGGGAATGTTTATAAAGCACTCAACATTGAGAACAATGAAATAGTAAGTGTTGAACAGCAGTTTTGTTTGAACTTTTATGAAGTACTTTTATGGATATAATACTGGTACTTGCTGGGTTTAGGTAATGTATTTAAAGTTTGAAAGATTGTGGGGTAATTTCAAAAACATATGCATGATCATGATATGCCAAACAGTGCCACCTCTTATTTTCAAACTGTTGTATAATTTCCATTGGTGTAAGTTTTTATGAGGAGATAAATGCTTTTGATCATAATCAAGACACAAACATACAAGAAACTGCAGAAAACTTGCTGTGGTCAATTGAATCATCATACATTAACTAGAAGAACAACTCTGATTTCCCAGCTATTTTATGTTGTCTACTTAAAGTTCAGCTACCTACGAAATGGCTCTCTTTTCCATTATGCCCATAATTTTACAAGCATGTTAGATCGCTACCTTCTCTATTTAATATCTTGGAGATCCATTGTAAAGTTTTAGGTCTCTGGAAGTCGTCTTGAATCCCTTATATCAATTAACATATATTTTTGTTTCTCAATTAATTTTTTGGCTTGGTTTAGGATCTAATTATTACATATAGTAAAGGGTGGTTGAAATTTTTGTGGTAAACAAAGCTATGAACTAATGTCAGGTTGCTATCAAGAAAATGAAAAGAAAGTTCTACTTTTGGGAGGAATGCATGGATCTTTGTGAAGCTAAGGTATATTGTTAAATTTTACAACTTTATCATGGTGTTTCAGTTATCTTCTCTGATCTAGTTAGGCAGTCATGACACAACAAAGTATTCTGCTTTTGACAGTCTCTTCGTAAGTTGAACCACCCCAACATTGTCAAATTGAAGGAGATTGTTAGACAAAATCATGAGCTTTTCTTCATTTTTGAACATATGGTGGGTAATACCTTTCGCCTGAAGTAGGAATAACATTTGTTTTTTTTTTCACAGACAGGCTGGATATTGCAATTGTTGATTTAGGAGGGTAAAATAAATGAACATTTTTTTTACTTTCACAATTGATTTATTTATTTTTATATCTTGAGTCCACTTTATTTGATTCCAAGAAGCGATAACTTTTTTTGTTGTTATTATGAGAAAATTAGGGCTCTCCAGACTGATCTATAAGTTTTAAGCACATATAATTAGTGGCATGACCTGAAACCTTTTGTAATGGTTGCAATAATTAAAACATAAAAATATAATAAATTTAGAATTTAAATTTAGCATTATTTCATATTTTTTGTGGTTGATAAATAGGGTTAGCCAAAAAAATATTATGAAAAAAAATCATTATATTAATTTTCTTTTAAAGTCAAATCATTTGTTTACCATTTCTGTGTGGGGTCAATTGATCCCATTTCTCTCTATGTGCTTCCACCCCTACATATATTTTGGTTTGATTTGCATTTCCTCTTTCAATCTAATATTTCTGCTTGCACATTGCGAACTAAGAATAAACTTGATCTGCAATCATTTATTCCCGGTGTTGGTACACTTGGGTTTCTGTTACATTAACATGATAATCATCTAATTGGAGGTTTTCAGCTTCTACTTGACATATTTATATGCAGGGTTTCATCTCCTCTGACTACATATTCTGACTGATAGTGTTTATTTGCTCGGTACCCTACAAGATGGAGGATTCTGTTTCATTGGACATATAACTTACTTTCTTAGCATAGTTATCTACATAGTTTATAGGTTAAAGCATAGTCATTAGGGAATTTTGTACTGACTTGGGTTATGTGTGTTAACATATAACATGTGCGATATAAGAAATCATCATTGTTACACTTTCTATTCCATTTTTCTATCAAATGTTTTCTTCTTGCATATTAGATGCCATTCAAGGTACCTTTGTGAGCTTAGCCTATGTAACCACATCCCTGTTTTGTTGTATTATTAATTAAGTTTTTCTAGATGAAGATCTCATTGCTTTTCTCATAAAATTTCAGGAGTATAATTTGTATAAAGTGATGAGAGATAGGCAAACTCCTTTTACTGAGGGAGAGATACGGAACTTCATGTCACAAGTACTGCAAGGACTTGCTTACATGCACAAGAATGGATATTTCCATCGTGATCTGAAACCTGGTACTGAACAATCTTTTTTTTTTTTTGGTTGAAATAATAAACATTAAAATATTTTCTTGTTAATTTCAGAGAACCTTTTGGTGACTCATGATGTAATAAAAATAGCCGATTTTGGACTAGCAAGGGAAGTAACATCACAGCCTCCTTATACTGATTATGTTTCTACGAGATGGTAATAGATGCGTTTGGATTTATATAATTAATTTAAAATTCTAGTAAATGTTAACTGTTGCAAAGATATATAGGTAAGTTTCTATAGGGTTTATGATTTATCTGACTAATTGTTGATTATTTTTGCCAAGGTACCGTGCGCCAGAGGTCTTATTGAAGTCTTCGTCATACACCCCTGCGATTGGTAGCTAAACACTACTACCAAACAATTTATTGTTTTTATTTATTTCTTGAGTTTAAACTCCATCATTATTAGGCTCTTGAAGACCATTGATTTCTTGTCAAAGTAATTTTGTTTTATGTCAATACTGTAACAGATATGTGGGCTGTTGGCGCAATTCTAGCCGAGCTTTTCATGCTATCTCCTCTTTTCCCGGGTGAAAGGTGAAAATAAATCTACTTCTAACTGAAAAGAAAGTGGGTTCTAAGTTTTTTTTTTTTTTGTCTTTATACGTTTGAGCATCTCTATAAATTTTTCATTGACATAAGTTCTTCTATTGATATATTATTAAGGTTGGCAAACTCAGCCGATTTTACAGATTGATAGAGTTGGATTGGGATGTGTCCTCGATCCAACTCCTACCAATTTCTTAAACAAGTTGAAATATCAAATTTAATTTGATGAATGACTAAAAATGAAATCAAGTGACAAATTAAGGTAATCAAATGATCCTATTGACTAACTTGGAAATCTTCCATGGGTGGGAAAGGAATTCGCAAAGACTAGTAAAGTGTCAAAGCAAAGACTAGTAAAGTGTCAAAGATGACAAGGAGAAGTGCTTGTGTTCTAATTGCGAAAATCAAGTGCCTAAGGTATTCCCAATTGAATTTCTGCCAGGGCTTGTTAGACTTCTTACATCTGCCAAATATTTAGTCGGTCTCGATCCATTTACACTGTTCTCATTGCACCTACAATGTTAGTGTAAAGAAACTTACAATTGCACGCTTGACACACACCATGAGTACCACAATATAAAACTAACTTTAAATCTTTGCCAAACATACCAAAACCATGGTTGGACTCGACTGCCTGAGGCATGCAGGTACTATCAGTATTTCTTGAATTCCAATGCATAATACTAAACTCTTTTATACTGTCGTATAGGGCCTAATTCTGATATATGCACTTCAATTTTCTGACAACACAATGCACAATGTATTTGTATTACTGTGCAATGGTTAGTAGTTTGCCAATCTATTTCTTATGGTGGCTATCTGTCCTCTTTATCATTTGTCTCATTCTTCTCGCAGTGAGATAGATCAAATATACAGGATATGTACCATTCTTGGAACTCCAGATAGCAGTATTTGGCCAGATGGCATTCTTCTCCCGCATTCTACATATTTTAATGTTTTTCAGGTAGAAGCAGATTTATAATTAGAATTACTTCTCTTCAATTAGTTTCCATCCGAACTTGAATTTCTACTTCATGTAAAAGTTTCCACCTGCTGATATCTCGGAGATTATGCCAAATGCTAGCTTGGAAGCGATTGACTTGATCCTGGTAGGTTCATATGAACTTTACATTCACTTGGCTTCGCCTTTCCTTAAAACAACCACTGAGTGATGCATATGGTTGTTTTTCCTCTACTTCAGCAACTATGCTCCTGGGACCCACAAAGAAGGCCAACTGCCGAGCAATCCTTGCAGCATCCTTTTTTCCATGTAATATTCCTGGCATTAAATCTTTTCTTGAACTATATCTGAGAGCTTATTTTTGTATATCTTCCAGGTAGGCACATGGGTTCCATGTCCTCTCCAAGATCCCTTTCAACCAAAGATTAAACAAGCTGGTGAGGCTTGTGACTATGAGTCAGTCGCTTATGCTATTAGTGAACTTAACTGCCACTCTGATTGTTATAGGAGAAATGCCAAAGCTGGAACTAAAGTTATGGGATTTTAACACGGAATCAGATGATTGCTTTCTTGGTTTAACATTGGCAGTCCAACCTAGTATTCCTGAGAGAGGTAATATAAGATAATCCTTGTCAGTGTTTTTGTAAATTTGGCAATGTTTCTTTAAACTTAATTTTCTTGCAAAGAAGTATGTTTTGGTTTGCCACATTCTAAATACATGTAGCTTGTCAATCCTTGAATTACGTTGTCTATTATTAGTTTGAAACTGAAAAAATTTATCCAAATCAGAAAATTTGATTATGTACAGATATGATCAAAAAATTGAACCATAACAATATTTAGATTCAGTTTCTTTTGGTCAATTGTAAACTAAACCAATATCCAAAATAAATTCTGTTAGGTCTTACTTCATATTACATTCTAAAGCAGTTCAGTTTTAAATTCTAAAAAATCAAATAAAAAAATGATTTGGTCCAATTTGATTCGGTTTGTTCAAATCAAATGGGCACTGATACCTGGAATAGATTGATGGTGGATAAATTACTGTGATAAATCCTACTGACATTCTTCAGTTTGTAAGATGTGTATATATTTAATATTTTTCTTCTCTCGTATGGTTTGTAGTCCGTTACAGTTGGTGGGTTATTTCCCCAGATTGTGATGCAATTTAAGATGATGAAATCTCTATCTTTTGCCTGTTCATCTCATTCAAGTCCTTGTGCCTCAGTTCTAAATTGTCTTCGTTTGGTATTGCAGATGCTGGGAAACATGCCTTGCTACAACCAAGAGAGGTAAGTTATTAGTTTGCTATGTAGTTAGTAGAGTTTTGCTAATCATTGCACAAAAATAATGCAAATAGGGATGCAAGAACAAACTTAAACTTGCATCGCCATCAAGTGCTCTGATCTTTTTTTTCTTCTAATACGACATGGATTACCTCACTATTTTTTATTATGTAGGACTTCTTGTTTTACAAAGGATTCCATGACCATTCTAGCGAATCAGGTAACTCTTATCATTGGATTTGTAGTTATTCTATCTCTTCTTATTCTGTTCAATTGAAAACATTGGTGATGGTTTCTCATCTGTCTTTTTGCCATTTTTGTGCTTTTAACTTTAACTACAAATGATGAAAGTCGCACTTGTGTTGGCTCATGATAGTTTTCACTCTTTTTCTCTTGGGTTCTTGATTTACTTCAGTTTTTTGGCCCCTGTTGTCGACCGACCGCAACATCAATGAGTTAACAAACATATCTTTGTTACCATCTTCGTACCTACTGAGCAGGTAACAAATTTGTCATATGCTCATCATAAGAACCCCCAACATGTGTAATTCTATTCTTGATCTTCTATTCTTCTTAGCCAAGCTCCATTATCAACCATCGGCGTTGAACAGTCGCCTGGGTTCACATTCCCTTCAATGCAACCGAATTTGCTTGACCATGGTGCATTTGGACCGATGATGCCACATGTTCGCTCATTCAAGTAAACCCAGTATTGGGATTTGTTTTACTCTTTGTTGATCCTTACAATTACACAAGATTAACTTTGAAGCAGTCGATTAAGTGGCTGAATAGATCTGGAAAGTGTTAATTCTAGTTTCTGTTTATTATAAAGTGTTTTACAGAATAAGAGATTCTCTTGTACATATCAGTGAGTATAATAGAACATTGACAATTTGTTGGTAAATGAAATGATTTATGGATTGAACACTACATTCTTCACTCACTTGTACCTTCTTTTGTTGAGAGCAATCCAGTAGAATTTTTTTTTTTTAATATTGTTTGAATGATGCATAGTGAGAGGAGTATTGACGCAACGGTAAAATTGATGTCTTGGATCTGAAGGTCACATATTTGGGTTGCGGAAATAACCTTTTGTAATGTAGGATAAGACTACGCACAATAGATCTAATATGATCTAACTCTTCCCTAGGACTCTATATTGACGGGGACTTCATACATCGGCACCGGACTGCCCTTGACCCTGACATGTGGCTTGAGCAAGAGGAGGACCGGCTATGAGCATATCCACACACTCCTAGACGAGATTACAGGAGTTGGGCTATAGAGGATGGAGGATTGACATAGATGATGTTGGGCCACATGCAGTGTAGATAGAGGATGTTGGGCAACATGCGAGCTAGAGGCGTCCCTAGGACGCGAGAGTTCTACTTTGACATGGGCAACGAAGCTTGGTCACTACCTCATCTTCTATATTTCCTGTAGAAGATGACTAGGTGATTGAAGCACGATACATAGATAGAGTGTTGATACCCGAATGAGCACATGCACGTTATACAATGATTTTTCTCCCAGACTTGATAAATCAGACATGACATGAGAGGATCTTTGGTTGCCATTTCTTGTAGATTCTTATTTACATAGTTTTCGCTCACCAATAAACCAACGAGTATATTTTTTTGGTTAGTGCCAACTCTACACTACCAATTGGCAAACCAAAGTTTACATTAAACCTTTAATTTTGTGGAAAATATTTCTCTGTTTATTTTTTAAAAAAATATTCTTCCATTGTTGTGTAATAAAATTTATGTTGAAGAGAAACCTTTCAGTTAATTAATAGAAAATATAAACACTTTTTGAAGTATGTCTACATTTAAAAGAGAGAAGTTTGTTTCCATTATTTTATAATTCATCCACCACTCTATCAATAAACTCTTAAAACATTTTGTCAATGTGAGGCATGGTGGTTGGAATAGTCATCAAGGTTGGAGCACTATCTTCGTATGCTCATGATTTAAAAATTTGTGGCCCCTGAAAGTACGATGTGATGATAAACAGTGGGGTGGACAACCTATGCAACGAGGATTCAAATTTCACGAAGGACACCTTACCTCTGTAGAGTTCGAAATACATGTGTTGGATTCTAATGGTCAGTAGAAAACTTTCACAGGCTGGACCAGTCACCTCTAGGATTAATTAAATCGTGAGAGCTACCTGGATTATAAAAAAAATCAAATATTTGTGTTTTGATGTTTGGATATCAGTTAAGTTAGCTAAAGATGTAATCTTATATAAATGTTAAGTGTGCAAATACAAACAAGCTGGATATAAGTTCCTGATACAACAAAGGAAGTCCAAAAAGCTTCCAAGAAATGAGTATTGGACAAGACCCAAAAGCACGAGTAAACTTCTTGGCAAGATAAAGACTCAAAGGGGTGAGGAATCTTTTGACAAAGTGAAGTTACGAAGTTGTGAAAAACCTCTTAGTAGGAAAAGGTTAAGTCCTAAGTAATTAAGTTAGGAGGAATAAAAAAGACTGATCAATGCTTAACTTGAAATAATGAACAAAATGGAATATTCTATTCGGGATATTTTAAATTTAAGTAACGTAGTCGACTAATAAGGTATTATCAATCAACTAATATAACGTCAAATTAAATGCCACAAACTGAACAAACTGAACGAGGTATTCAGTTCATGGCGTTCCGACTCTAAGGTATTAGGGGATCTAATACTTTAGTACCAATTGACTGGCCTAGAGTAGTCGATCGCACAATCGACTCAAGTGAAATTCGCAATGAGCAAATATGTTCATATTCGATCCAAAATTGAGCTCAATCGACTGGGCAGCAATTGACTACTTAAAAGGAAAAGCTAACAATAGAATCAACAATGATCCGATCTCTGCAGTTATTGTTGGAGCAGTCGATTGATATTTGTGAGCAGCCAATAAAAATGATAAAAGTCGTTGAACTAATAGTACCTGTTATCAATAGCCAGAGTCGATTGATGTTGACCAAAATTGTAGAATGGCAATGGAACTCGATGTGGATGAAAGTTTTATATAAATAAGCGTTTGGACTACTGAGACTTTATTTTTTTTGTTATCTTGGCTCTATTGTGCTTAAATTCTGGTAATATTTCATTTCTTTTCTTCTTTGTACTCGAACTCTCATCTTTGTAAGAAGATTTCTTCACCTTTAGTTACTGATCAAAAAATAAATGTAGAGGTGACTCCGAGCAGTGATCCATATATTTATTATTATTACCACATCTTCATATAATTTATTACTACCACAAATAAATTAAGACCTTGAGCCTTGAGGGCATAATTATGGGATATAAAAACATTCACTTGTCAAAATATCACAATCTAATCCCAGTTTGAATCAAGTCCCCGGGGTATTGGTGGTAAATAGAATATGCAAATGCAAATCATTTATAGTTTGGGTAAAGAGCACAAACTAAAAAGATATATATTCTTCAGGAGCTAAAACTCGATAGAAATGAGACAGTGCATACGTACATAAAATGAGCGAGCAATATCTCACTGATCTAGATCTGTGATTAGCTCGGACCATGTAATCTTTGGGAACGATTGAAGATGAACCAAGAACATAGTATAGTAACATTCCATCGGAGTTTACATATTTGGAGGAAGTTCTTCACCACGGTAAACTCTCCAAGGTCCCCAGTAGAACTTGGGCCTCATGAGGGGCACAGCTTCACCCGGATGTTCCTCCCAATACTTCTCCTGCTCAAGTAACCAGATAAGCATTAAGTGTTTCTTCTGTTATGGTTAAGCATTAAGAGTTTCCTACGATATGGTTAATCAGTAAGGGTTTAGTTTCTTCCGATAGGGTGACTAAAGGATCTCTCACGCTTAAATTATGCAAAAATTGAGGATTTCAGCCGATACGTGGTTTGAAAAACAACATGCGTAGGTAAAAATATCATCATTTAGCAGACTTGCAATGTAGCACCCGACTTTTTGCAGGAACTCGTATATCAAACAGCTTGTGACAAGCTGTTATGTGTCAATTGTCACCATGCAAAGTTTTGCAAGTCAGCTTACAGAGTCAAAACCGTATTTATGCAAAATTAAGGTGTAAATATGGAATCCTTCCAATAACAATTTTGATCAAAATCCAAATAATAGCAAGATAATTCAGCATGACAGAAGGGTGAAACATGATAACAAGGGTTACCAAATTAGTAGTCATAAAAATGCAATGCAGACTACAACCTAGAATAAGTAAAAGGAATGCCAAACATATTTCTTCTAGATAAATAAGCCATGGCCTACCTTATAAAGTTGCTCGGTTATGGCGGAACCAATAACCCCTGTGTAGAAGGCAGCAACATAGACCAGGATTAGAGGCGTGAAGGACTTTGGACGACGATAAGGCTCGATCATGTCCCACAGAACAGTCTTTTCCCATTTGTAGAACTGTCGGTCAGCATACATTCTCCATAACTTGCTGGCCATCTATAACCAAAAATGAGGTAAATATATGTGAACAAGATTTTAATATTACCTTCTCATCTTTAAAAAAAGCCTATAAATTTGTAATCAATTGCATAAACTACTTTAAATTTGAATTGAAATAGTAAACATTCATCTGATGTGAAAATTGCCAATAGGCCAAGATTCATCATAACACAATCACAGCTTGTCACACCCCAAAGGTACACTTGTCCGCCAAACTGGACGGTACTCTCCAGTGACAATATGAGAAATATGATATCGAACTGATCAAGCAAAATAAACATCGATGCAAAATAAAAATGTGCTAACCTTTTACATACCGATGCGTGTATGTACATGTATGCATGTACATGTAATCATATTAAACCAAACAAGATAAAACCAACATTCAAACTTTCGATACTAAAAGAATATCATAAATACAATCAGAAACATAGACCAAACAACCTGAAAATAAATCGAAACTCAAGTGAACCGATAGCCAGGACCTCTGAGTGACACAACACATTATTTATTTGCTAACATGGAATAGAGGAAATACAAAGGATAGTGAGTACAATAATTCAGTGGGTATAAGAAGATAGTGCATGATACTAAAATATAAGGAGATCAAAAGATACAGTCTAAAATACTTACGATAAAAGTAAGAGGGTCAACATAAACAACCACAAACGAAGCATAAACAACTACATAACCATCTACTAACCTGCTCAACCAGATAAGATTAATAAATCGAGAGTATATACATTACATCCAAATCATGTACAAACAAATACACAATCAGCATATAGCAAACATATAACAAGTCCTGACTAGCGCAACAATATGCTACCACGAATGGGTCTCATGGACCGTCAGAGTATATAACTAGTCACTGTCCGCGGAAGAACGTTCTATCATGGATGATCACGTGGCAGGCAGGATAAGGTTGCTATCTAGCTCTACTACGGATAGTCCCGTGGGCGGGTATGTAAATAGTCACCGTTTGTGGGTGAACTCACTACCACGTACAATCTCATGGGCATGCAGGATATATACGTAGCTATCTAGCTACAGACTGTACGCGAACTCGCTACTACTAATGTCTTGTGGGCGGTTGAATGTATTATGGTCGTTGACGACTTTCTCAACCGCAAATGGGAGATAATGGTTGACAGAATGCAACAATGGCCGCTGACGACTCGCTCAACCACGAATGAGAGACAATTGTCGATAGGATGTAACAACGTAATGATAAGCAAAAAGTGAAAAATCACATCCAATGTAGCACTCTATAACCATACCTCGGTCTAACCTCACTAGAATATAGGCATGAGCCTAAATAACAAACAAAGTTCTAGTAGGATACTCAATATCCTACACTACGGTACAATCTTATTAATGTATAGGCCTGGGCCTAAATAGCAAACAAGGGTCTAGTCGGAAACTCAACTATCTAGTTACGATCTACGTGCAATAACTCAATATCACTATGTAGTCTAATGAGTAGTTCAAATGCATAGAAATACTATCAGTAGCAAGTCTAACAACATGCATCTAAGTACAATAGTAACAATCTAAATCAAGAAAATCCTAGTCATTTAGTCATAATATTCCATCTCACTCCATGGTATCAGCATAAATACATGAAAATAACATGTCACAATCGAGTAGTCCTACATTACAGTCCAACAAAGTAGCCTCGTAGAATACTCTACCACTTGCTACAGTATAACATCTATCATGTATAGGCACGGGCCTAAGCATATAACTATATAATACGGTCTAAATGCACGAGTAAAATTCTACAACTACACTATGGTCCGGTATATCCTATATATATAACTAATCCAAGCATGAAAACAACGAGATAGCATAAATGTCAATATCGATAAACAAATAAGGACAAGCAACAAAAATCAATCGCAAGAACAATAAAGAGTGGATATAAGGTAAGCAAGTAAGTAGCTGCTGCCTAATCAACATAATAATAAAATAATTATGTACTAAGATTAAAGAACTATAGAAGTCAAAGTAGGAACTACCCACCTCAACTATAGAATGTCTTAACTGTCTTCAAGTCAGTAAATCTGCCTCGAGCTCGAATCCTACAAGTATAGGATATGAAGCCAATCTAAGTATTGGAATAATCCTTATAATAAAGTCAATTCAGTTTATCAACCCACCCGATAAGTTTATCAACCCAATTAATAAGTCGGTCAACCTGATATCTAATCAAATATTAAATTGACTAATAAATCAGTTAATCTATCAATTAATTTAATCTAATAATTAATTATTCTTAATTAATTACTCAAATTCACTCAATGAATAGTTAGTCATTTATTTCCCATTTTTTTTCTTAAACGTGGTATAACCAATTCTTGTTTAATTGATTACAGACCTATCTATCATAATTATGTCAACTTATTAGCTCATCATCCACTTAATGATTGAATCATTCCATTGTTATATCAACTCATTAGTTATCCAATAGCATATTAATTAATGATTAATAACCATAATAAACCATCTAAGTATTCAATCTAATAACTAAATTGATTATATAAGAATCAATCATCAATTACACAAATCAATCCGGATGAATAAACTGGTAATTAACTAATAATCCCAATTATTAATTCTGATTAATCACTAATTAAATGGATTTATAACTTTAATTAATTGAATTAACTTAATACAGCTTATCAACCTGATTAAGAAATCTTTCACCCGATACCTCTTTTCCAACCGGCTGTTGACGGCGTGTGGATGTGGCGACCGCGGCCCGGGACAGGGAAGGCACTAGAGACGGAGACCAAGAGGCGATGGCCGGCGATCTGGTCGAGATGGGGGAAGGCGCGAGTCGCGGCGGTTTCTTGCCGTGCCAGCGAGCGCGGAAAGGAGAAGAGGAGAAGTGGGGGCACCGGGTGGAGGAAACCGCGGCGTCGGTGAGGCAGGCACGGCGTCGAGCTCGTGCGGCGTCGGCGGAAATCGTAAGGGAGAAGGTCGGCGGAAACTTTAGGTTTAGGGGAAAAAGGAAAACGAATTTTGGAAAATCTATATTTATCCTCATAAAATATAAAAAAGCTAAATAAAAATTTAAAAAATCCTAATAAATCCTAAAAATTCACCTATACTCTTTTCTAAGGTAACTCAGAACATGTACAATTCAAGGATACAAACGATCACGGAGAACTCAACGCAGGGCGTAGCCAGAATTTTCAATTAGGAGGGGTAATTTTTAAAAATTTATGAAACGAGAAAGGAATAACTTACCACTCTTGGAAAATCATTGCTTTTGAGAAAAATAGAGAAGATAAAAATTGAGAGGAAGAAGTAAAAAAAGAACTTTACTTTCTTCGTTAGCAATCTTAACTAGTTTCAGTGAGCTCGGCAATAATACAAAGACAGCAAGGTAAGACAAAACATGACTATTTTGTTGTGCCAATAAAATTCTAAACAATACCAGAAGAGGAAGAAGATAGGGGGGTTAATGGCCGCTTGATATTGTTGCTAGAAGAGGGCAGCAATTGGTGTTACATTTCTTGCTTGCTGGAGAAGAGAAAGGAGAGGAAAAAAGCTCTTGTGCATTAGAAGACGAGAGGAAAAAATTGTAGGTTTACTAACATTAGAGAAGATAAGGAGAAGAAGCAAATGAGAAAGAAGAGGAAAAAAATAAAAGAGAGGGATGGGCGAAGGGGTGGCATATGGTACGGTTGGGATGTACATTCATAGGGAGAGGAGGGAGAAGAGGAAGAGAAAAAAAAATAAAAGATTTCGTCAAAAATATCCTAATTTTTTTTAAAATCGTTCCAACTCGTTTAAACATTAAACTTGATTTTATATATATATAATTTTTTAATAAAATGTGAGAGGGGGCGGTCGCACCCCCTCTCCTTAACAGCCTGTTTGGAATGATACGGAATTCAATTCCTTTTAGAATTGAAATTGAATTTCATGCTTTAGAATGATTTTTTAGCTAAAAATTAATATGAAATTCAATTTCAATTCCATCAAACAAGACAAAAGTAAATCACACCTCTTTATGTGTGATTTAGGTAGGGAATTCAATTCTCCATATTATGTCCATTGTGCCCTCA